>VWZT01000871.1:0-17424 GCA_013397055.1 Pachycephala philippinensis
GCTCCCTCAGCTGCTCCTCAAGATCTGTCCTGGAGATTTTAAACCTGAGTAGGCATCACCTACAGTGACTGATGTCACCCAGACCATCAGCTCTGCCTAGGGGGGCTCCCCTAGCAAATATTGTAACCAGACCTTTTCTCTGAACTTTTTAAGAAAAGCTTCGTTTTCAGAATTGTACTCAAATTAGCCAGTGACTGTCTACAGATGAATTTCAGAATCTCCAGAACGTTGCTTCTCTCCTCAATTTCTAACAAAAGCATTGAGAGCTACTTGCAAAAAATCGATATTTCAAATTAAATCCCCAATGAAAATTCTCTAGAGAATTCAGCTCCCCAGACAGTTTAATTCAATATGTTGTCCTTAGAAAGAAAACATGCAACCTCTTATTTTAGGGAATGGGACATAGGCTTTGTTGAGCTGCACAAACATATTATGAGCACAATAAAGCCAGATAAGTCTTTGCGTGCAATTTAAAAAAATAAAATTTCACTAAGCCTTCAATAAACTAATTAATCGCTAAGGAAGACTCCTACTCTGAAACACAGAAACTTCTCCAGCAGAATTTGGTTTTTGCAGTTGAGCCACTTCACCTGAAGACATTTGTAGTTTGCTGGAGAAACTTCTTCTGGATTAATACTACTTTTTAAAAATAACCCTGGCCCTTCGTAGCTGGAATTGCTCTAGTGTCAGATTTAATGATGATATATCAATTTGGCTAATGAAAGCCAGTAGCTCTCCCTAAAAGCAAGCTTTGCTTGCAGAAGGTTTGCAGCTTCTTACAAAATGGATTTATCTCCAGCAAGGAATGTTGGGGAATGGGTTTGATATTGTTGGCTGCTTTGGGATTCTCCAGGGGACAGAAAATCCTGTTTCACTTGCCAGCTTCAGCTTCTCTCCCGAGAATAATGGATGTTTTTACTACAGGATCAGTGCTGTGGCATCAGTTGTGTCAGTCTCTTTCCCTCCTCTCGTTTCACTGCTGCTGGATAAGAAGGTGGAGGTCAATTCTGACACATTTCTGCAGGGATTACAGGTGGTGGAATCTACTTGATGTTGATTTGTTTTGTTGCTCATTTCTGAAAAGTTCAAAACAAGTTCATTTTGTTGTTAATAAGAACTGGTTTGGCCTTTAACCCTTCCATCTTGTTCTTTACATTGCTGGCTGTTCATTCACAGATTTCAGACATGAGTTCCTAAAATCCTCCTTTTGAACTCATTTTCTCAGGACATGAGGGTCAGTGAGGGTTGCTGTCACTTTGTGTGTGTGTGTGTGATGTTCATCTCCTCCTCTTCTGAGTTTTGAACCTCTTGGACCATCCAAAAGATTAAAAAGATCCAAACTCTTGAAATCTCTCTTGAATTAAAACTGAAAGATCCTGTCTTTTTGCTAGTTCTGGGCATGCAGCAAGCAGGGTAAGGAAGTAATTCCTCAGAAACTCTGGGAAAGTCTGTAGTCTGAGCTCAACCCTTACTAGACATCAGAAGAAGAAGAGGAAGAAGCAAATGGTCCTTATCCACTGCTGAAATTATTCCGTCTGAATTTGCATTATCTTGGATATCAAAGCTAAGTCATTGCAGGAGACAACACTGAGGAAACCAGGATTTCTAATGGAACCACCTCTGGTTTTCCCAAATTGTTTTATTCTGTCACAGTTGTTTCCCTGTAAGTCCTGTGCTTAGGCTTGTTGTGGGTTGTATGCATGTGTACTGAGGGAACATGGAAAAGCAGATGGGTCATACCCTGCTTTCCTCCCCGCTCTGTAAACCTATAAAATACATATGTAGACCAAACATTCTTTTAATTTTTTCTTTACCTCTTCAGCTGTGTTTCATGCTTTGAAGGTTGCATGCGGTCAGCTGGATCAAGCAGCTTTGCAAGAGCTGTTTGTGAGCTGGAGAACAGCTCAGCCTGGGGCTGCTGAGGGCCGGACCTCGGGAGCTTTGTATTGCAGAGGCACTGGGATGGCTGAGGGTCCAGGCAGGAGAGGCACTCCAAACAGGTCTCCTGCCAGCTGGGAAGCAAGAGGTGGAACTTCAGTCATGACTGGATAGTAGGCAGTATCCGTATCGTGTGAACATCACTCAGTGCCTCACAAATGGATTTTGGTGACTCAGAGGAAATGGCAGCACCACAGTTCTCAGATGTTCCCAGCAGGTACTTTGGTTTATATGACATTTATTTTGTTTTCAAGCAGGGAGCTTGCTGCCCTGTCAGCTGCAGCAGGGCACAGCTCTGTGGTGGGAGTTCCACTCTGGACTCCCCACACAGGGTCCAGGGGCTCCAAATGCTCCTCTTCTGCATGGAATCCAAACTAGTTTCTTGAGCCTTTGGGTATGGTTGCTACCTGTGGTTCACAAAACTTGTCACACCTGACCAAACTAGGGTTAAAGTGTGGAGACTAATTCAGAAGAAAAGTGCAACGTGGGTTTGTGATGGTGATGCCTAAAGAGGCCAACCTAAAAACAGAGACTGGACAGGAGTAAGGGAATAAAGGTGGATATTTATTTGAAAGGCCTTCAGAGGTACACCCTGGGCAGGCCAAAGGCTACACCCAAGATGGACCCCGAGTCACGAGTTCTTCACACTTTTATAGCTTTGCTCCATTTGCATCTCAACCCAATTTCACCAATTAAACTTTAGCTAATGATGTAATTTCCCCTCAGCTTGCCCCCCTTCTCAAGATGCTGGGTTACACATTTTGGGCCTAGGCCGGGCTGGGTGTCCTTGGAGAGCAGCCTGGAGAGGCTTTGTTCTGTCTGTCTCAGCATGAGAGAGCAGCAGCTCCCAGGCTACAGGACACTGCAGAGTTACACACTGGGAATACAGAATTGGAAAAATATAAAAGCTAAAACGTCAAACTCATCAATGGCGTGGGTGACCATGGCAAATCCAAAGCCCTGGAGGGTTGAGCTTGCTGTCTGTCTGTGTTTCTGAGAAGGTGAGCACACAGGTGTGATATATAGAGTGGGTGGGCACGTGTGCTTAGATTTATCTTTATTTAAATATTGTCTGCTGCCCTGGGCTCTGCTGCCCTGCTGGGGCTGGGGCTGCTGTGGCCTGAAGTGCTTTGCACATCACTTCAGCTATGCAGGCCCCGTTGCCTTCTTGCTGTGGGAATGTGCTCCAGTTTCATGCCCAGTGTATGAGCTGTGGCAGCTCTAAAAGAGTAATGCAGCTCCCCTGATGCTAAACATTTGTGGGTTGTACAGACATATTGGATAAAGTGAAAATAACGTGTATTTAGAGTGGTTTGACCTTATACTGCCTTCCTTCTAGGAAGTCCAGCTGCAAATGCTCAAATGCTCCCTACTGGTGCTTGCCAGCCAAGGATTTTTTGAGTGTAGCAGTGAGCAGCTACTTATTCCTGACTTCCCAAATAAAACTAGTAGGGACCAGTAAAAAACACCTCAGAATATTCATATAGGCTTTACTGGAATCCTAGAAATACCCTGGTCATGTGGGCTAAAAGAACATGAGACTACAAGGGCATGGGGTGTAACTGCAGCCCTCCAGCATCTTCCTGCTCCTGGGACTTGGTTGTGCTGCTCCGAGCCAGCTCCTACAAGGTGTCTCTACTGATCACAGGCTGTTCAGCAGGGCAGAGCCTCAGCTTAATCAAATAATCTTTGTTATATCTACTGTGATTGTCTATATCTGACTATTTATAGCCTGACGCCATGTGTGCCAGACACGTGGCCCAGATTGTGTCTGAGCGTGTTTGATAATAGATTTACAATTGCTGGAAAGAAGTGTGGCGATGGGCATGGAATTTTGATGGCTCTCCCTCTGCTGTGCTGTGCTTCAGATCCCTGTTCCTTAAAGATGCTGTGGAAATGCAGAGGTGGTGCAGCAGCAACAGCTGTGTCTGGGGGCTCCACGCTTTTACTTCCAGGGTGACCCTGGCTGTGTTTGTACCCTTGACTGGAAGTGAGGAATGGGCTAGCAGTCATTCCAGGAGATTTTTGAGGAGAGTTTTTGTGAAGAGACAATGAATGTGGCTGGTAGATGAGGCTGTACAGGATATGGGAGTAGCAGGTAGATGTGGATATTGCAGTCACACAGATATTCCTGTCTGATTTGTAGCTCTCTATCACTTGCAATCATAGTATCAGGGCTGTTTGTCCTCAGTTTGGCAACACAAAACCAAAGCTGGACTAGGTCCTGAATGAGATCCTGCTTTTGTGTGAAAGTCCGCTCTGCAGAGTGTATTTTCCATTGGGTTGGGTTTAAATACAGAGGATTGTAAACACTGTAAAAAATCTCTGAAGTTTATTTCTGCCCTTCAGCCGTGAGGCTTGGAGTGATGCCTTGTGACCCTCCTGCCTGCAGGCTCTGGGGCTTTTTGCTTATTGCAAACCTGGCAGAAATATTGGCAGTTCATAAATTGTCATCTTTACTTGTCATCTCGATTGGGGCAGCTCATCTTCACAACAGATGTGGACGACTGGTGAGACTGCAGGGAAGTGCTCTGTGCTCATTGCATCTGAATTGAGAGAGGGAAGAGCTGCCTATGGAGAAGGAGTAAATGATACACAGATTAATTGTTACCCCACTGCTTTCTGTTAGTCTCAGGTGGAAAACTTCAGCTGCAGCTCATGTATGACCACTTGAGCTCATTCAGCTTGAAACGACAGGGAAAGAGCTTGACAAGGGGAATCGTAGAACCACAGAATATTCTGAGTTGGAAGGGACTCAGTGATCTCACAGGGATCATTGAGTCCAACTCCTGGCCCTGCACAGACACCCCAACAATCCCACCCTGTGCCAGAGCACGTTGTCCAAACACTCCTGGAGCTCTGGCAGCCTTGGGGCCGTGACCATTCCCTGGGGAGCCTATTCAGTGCCCAGCCCTCCAGATCTCTCTTTCCTGGAGAGATGGAACTGTGGCAGAAGTGGAAGCAGTGTTTCTGCACTTGTGTAGAAAAGGGATAAATCTGTAGAAGAACAAGGCATCATCTGTTCTCTTGTTCTGAGAACAGCTTGTTTTTACAGAGATCTGTCCCTTCGCATGGGAGGGCTTTGCCAACAACCAGCATAAAAAAGGGAAGAAAAGGTAAAACTTCCTGCATAACCTACAATTCCCAATGGTCCCAAATAAAATGAGATGTAAGCACCTCTCTGACTTTAAATAGCACATGGGTAATCAGTCCTCAGAGTCTGGTGATAGCATCAGTAAAACTGACTGGATTCAGGGAATTAAACAAAAGAACCAAATCTGTGCTGCTTTCATCTGCATTGGAGTGGCTGAGGAAGAAATCAATACTTGTTAGCTAAATAGGGACAATATTGTCAGTGCTGGAAGTTATTTTCCATTCTCTGTACTCTATTTAGGGCTTGAGAATGATCTCAAGTCCATCCAGCCAAGCCTTTGCAGAGGAGACAAGGGAAGACTTGGGGGTTAAGCCTGAAAATGGGTCCGAGGTTTCGTTTCAGTTCTCTGCTGTTCCACAAGCTCCTCGTGACCTTGGGAATATTCTTAAGCTTTCTGCAAATGTTAGGCAACGTTCCTCCTCCCTCCTTTAGGTGGGGAGTGATGGTGGGCTGGCAGCTCTGTTGATGACCACGTTCAGCTAAGTCTGTCTCCTTTGGTTCCTGGTGGCCTTGGATCTTTCTCAGTTCTGTTTGGAGGATGCTGTCTCATCCTTCAGTGACTGAAGCTGCTCTCTGAGCTTGCCACTGTTGATTCCCACTGGTTAAACTGGGAAAACCCTTTTGTGTCTCTCTCTGCTCATGGCCAAGGTGTCCCTGCTTGTCCCTTGCTGTAACTTTTCTATATAAACTCAGCTCTGCTGGCAGCCAGGAAAGGTCTCTGCTGTTTCTCTGTGCCAGCTCTGGTCTGTGCCACCTTAACTGGCTGAACACTTTTCAGTGATTTATGATTAACAGGGACACTTCCAAGGGTTTGTGGCTTTTCTTCCCAGGTCCTGCCTGTGCTGACAGTGACCTTATCTACATTTAACTTTGCCTTCTGGATTCTTGAAGACAAGCATAGATTTAAGCAGTCCAAAAAGAAAGATTAAGCCATCGTTTTAGCTAATCTTCATGCAGAGGAGACTGCCTGCTCTTCCTATCTGGGGTTTGAGAAATTCTATTATGCTGCAGCATATCTCCAAGGAAGGATTTGAGTGATGATGTTAGCAGCCTATCTTACACTAATTTTTACACTTAATAGCACATGATAAGCCTGTTGTCTGCAGAGTAGCATTTTCTTCTTGAAAAACGACTCCTGTCATTTGTTGTGCTGCAGCATGAAAAAACATTTTGCATTCTTCTCTCTGAGGAGTTTTAACTATGCAGTGTCTGCTGCTTGGTGATTGTTTCCGCTTTGAACCTAACATACACCCGAGCCAGAGCTGTTGCTAAGAGGTTTACAGGAACTTTATAGTCATGGAATTCTCCATGGACTTCTTGCAGTGCACCTGATAGAGCTGTGAGGTCTCTGATCACCTGTCAGTTTTTTAGGACACTCCTTTGGGTCTTTAATTTGTCCCTTCTTGCAAAGCCTCCTGCCAAAATAATTCCTTTCAAAGACACTTAGTTGAAAGCCTCTTGAGGTCTTCGAGCTCCTAAAAGGCTTCAAACTGTGGCATTTCTGTACCTGCTGAATAATCTCATGCATTTCCCAAAAGACAGTCACAGATAATGTCCTCTGAGGCCTCATTAGAGAATGCAAAGATTTTCCTCTGTGGATTTATGTCTTGGCCCTCCAGCCTGGCAGCAAGGGGGTCCCTGTTCAATGTCATTCATCTTTCTGTCCTGCCTTTCTCTTGGAGTCATTGAATCACAGAATTGTTTAGGTTGGAAAAGACGTCTAAAATCGAGTCCAGCCAATCCCCAGCACTGCCAAGGCCACCATTAACCCTTGTCCCCAAGTGCCACATCCACATGGCTCTTGAGCACTTCCAGGCATGGTGACTCTGCCACTTCTCTGAGCAGCCTATTCCAGTCCCTGGTTCCTTATCTGGCATTTTTTGTCCTTTCCAGTTTCCCTCTTTTATTCTGTATTCTTCTTCCATGCCAATTTCCACTGGTTTTCACCTGCCTTTTAGTGACTTTTTATGGTATCTCTGCTTTTTTTTCCTTTTAACCTCTGGTATCTTCTCCCTTCCTCACCAAGTACTACGAGTCCTTTTTTGCTGGCTTTTGCAATCACTCCCTGGCTACATCTACAATCATTGAGGTGGGCTTTGTAAAGCTGTCTGTTCCTTAAAGCCGTTCCTGGGCCTGAAGTCTGCCATGTGGTATGGATACTGAAAAAGCTTCAGAAGGGGATTTCTTCAGCCCTCTGCTGCATTTTGTGAGAGCTCTGTCTTTCCCATGCAAATTATTTAAAACAATGTTACAGTTTTGTAAACTTTTGCACCTGCAAGTTGTTTTTGCAGTATTGTTATGGTTCTAACTAGAAAAATATTTAGAAACAGGTGGCTTAGAATATGGCCAATCGCCTCAAAGGGTGGATGGCCAAAGGACCAATTACCTTATGCCATTTAACACACTTTTGTGAATCAACATATAAAAGCCTTTTGATTTACCATTAAATCCCTTCCATTCATTCCTGACGCTTGGACTCTGTGTTGTTTTTCTACCCGTCCGCGGTGCAACAGCGACAATGTGGTACACTTAAAAACTTTTAAAAATCATTGCAAGAAAGCTTAGGACCATATGCTCTGTTTTTACAGACCGTAGGCAGACTGCTGTGTTGGCCAAATGATGTGGTCATTAAATCACGGTGATGTTTCTCATTGTCAGGTTGAAGTTCTGCCACTCCAGCCTACAACTGAAGTCCTTTCAATTCTGCACGTGCAGGCAAACCATCACTTGGCATTACATGGATTGATTAAATGTTCTGCTAAAGTGGGCTCAGTGAAGCAAAGGCTGCTGGATCCAAACTGGATCCCCTTCTCTGCTGGAACATCTTTTTCACGCCTGAGACTCTTGTTAAGAAATAAGAGAGCCTATGGAGGAGAGAAGGGTTTGGGGTGACCAAATTGTGGCCTTCTGGTACCTGAAGGGAGCTGACAAGAAAGATGAGACAGACATTTTACAAGGGCCTGGGGTGACAGCACAAGGGATAATGGTTTCAAACTGACAGAGTAGTTTTAGATTAAATAGCAGGATGAAATTCTTCCCTGTGAGGGTGGTGAGGCCCTGGCACAGGTTGCCCAGAGAAGCTGTGGCTGTGCCATTCCTGGAAGTGTCCAAGGCCAGGCTGGATGGAGCTCTGAGCAACGTGGTCTAGTGGAAAGTGTCCTTGCCCGTGGCAGGGGTTTGGAACAAGATGATCTCTGAGGTCTCTTTCAACCCAAACCATTCTGTGATTCTGTAATATGATACTTCAGCTCCATCTTGAGCATTCAAAACCGTTTGAATTTTTCCAAATCTGAGCCTTTTCATGAATGTTCCATTTGCCTTCCAGCATGCACAAATTTAGTAGTGGCTAAACCGAAGTGGCATCAGGTACGTGGTGGAGCCTGTGCAGCAAGTTTACGCTCTGCCCTTGAAAGTTTGTGATTCCTGCTGACACCAAAGAGCCCAATTTGTAGGCGAGGCAAGAACTGGGCGGCTGTTTCCATGTTGGCCAGACAGCCTGGCAGCCAGAGAGATGGCTTGTGCTTGGGTGTCATGAGGGCTGACAGCTTCCGCGGCAGCTCGAGCTGCTGCAGAGCTCCCGTTTAATTACTTGCTCAGAAATTGCGCTCTTTGAATTGGAACCTCTCTTCAGGAGGAGGTGACTGCAGGCACTGCTGCTCCTGGGAATGGGTTCTGCTCTCCTGAGCCAAGGTGGGCACTTACACCAGTGTCCTGGAGAGCTCCATTAACCTGGTGATTGAAAACCTGGTCAGAAAAATATGTTTTATAGTCACAGCTCAAGCCTTCACTTCTTTTAGCCTTGTCTTGAAACTTTGACTGGTATCTTAACACTCCATCAGAACCGGTTTCTAGGAAGTGTGTTCTTGCCTTCCTCATTTTTTGCTGCTTTTGGTAAAACAGATGGATTTCAATGTCTCTGTGGTAAAGCATTTGCTCTAGATTCCCCCTTCCCACAGACACTTTCACGGGTTCTTTTTCTCAGAGGAGGTAGATGAGTGATCAGAAGACCTCAGACAACTGTCAGAGGTCCTACAGAAGCTCCTTGGCCCTTGCCTCCTCCTCAGAGCAGTGTTCAGGGGTCTCAGGGGTGCACAGGTGATGAGGCCACCCAGCCAGGGCACATATCCGGCTGTTTTCCAGCTGAATGAGCTGAGATGGGCGTTATGAGCTCTCTTTTATTGAAGGTGGGCACATTAATCTATTGTTTAAGGGCAGAATTTCAAACAAACTTGATTGACGTGTTGGCATCTGAGTGAAAGGTGTGTGTTTGAAACTGAAGGGCTTTGGAGAAGTTCCTGCTCTGACATTTATGGCTGTATCCAGACATCCAGAAAACTTGGGCTGCATTGGTGTGATAGTTTTTCTTATTGACCGAATAGCTCTTGTGGTCTTTTAGCAGTTTAGGTGGAATTTGGCCCATATTTGGCTTTCCTTGTGCTGTTCAGTGAAGGGTTAGAAACACCCAGGGGCATCTTTGCTGTGGCAGCTGAGGAGCTTCTGGTCCCAATGGATTTTCCTGCAATCCTTGCCACGACTGGACTGGAGAAGCTGGTCGGGGAAGTCTTTGCTTTGCCAGGCAAGTTACAGCTCTGGGCATCATCAGCTGCCCACAGCTCCCGAGAGTATTCCCTGTAAAGTGCTGGCATCACTGGAATCTCCTGTTATTTACTAATGCTCAGGGAGGTCAGCAGCTTGCCTTCTGCTTCCACAGCTTGCTTGTGCTGTGTGTAGGGAATTACATTCCAGGCTGTTTTCAGGTGGATTTGTCCAAGTTTTCCAGGCTGAACTATTCTTTCTTTCTGGAAGTTGAGTTTTCCACACTATTACAATCTGTTTGGCTAAAAGCTGGAAGAGATTGATGCCTAAAGAGGCCAACCTAGAAACAGAGACTAGACAGGAGTAAGGGAATAAAGGTGGATATTTATTTGAAAGACCTTCAGAGGCACACCCTGGGCAGGACAAAGGCTNCTTGCCCCCCTTCTCAAGATGCTGGGTTACACATTTTGGGCCTAGGCCGGGCTGGGTGTCCTTGGAGAGCAGCCTGGAGAGGCTTTGTTCTGTCTGTCTCAGCATGAGAGAGCAGCAGCTCACAGGCTACAGGACACTGCAGAGTTACACACTGGGAATGCAGAATTGGAAAAATATAAAAGTTAAAACGTAAGGCATCAAGATGAAACACTCTGGGCTGCTTGAGTGGGACCCACAGGGACTGGATGTCTCTGCTGGGCTGGTGGGTGCTCCCTGAAGAACCACACCAGGTCACATAAATTAGAGCAGCCATTTAACTGCTGTTAATTGCTCTGGCTTAGGTCAGGCTGAGATCAGCTGTGATTAGAGAATTGTGGCGCTGAGAACAGCTCTGTGATTTATGTTAAGAAGATTCTTCTGGAAGCGAAATTTGAATTTATATTTTTAATGGATTTCTGAGACAGAACCGTCTATGTGAGGGCTCATTTCCTAACAGTTTACATTAAATCTGTTGTTGATGTTCTGGAGCTTAAATATGTTTACAGCCTCTATAAGTGAAGAGAAAGGATAGTCTCTGGGTACTTTACAGATATACTGAACATCAGCTACGATATGACAGCAATAAGCACATCGAACTGTGGGCTACTGGCATCATTGATATGCTGTGTGTGCAGAGGCTTTGTACATCACCAGGCTTTGTGCCTGACAACTGCAAGGATGTTAATTATTATGCTATAATTCATCAGCTGAAGGATCTTGCAGCACTGTTATTAAGCCAAATTCTGAGGCCTTTGCTAGGTCATTAAGCAAAAAAACTAAGTAAAGACTAATTTACTCCGTTATTAATCAATGAATTAAATATATTCTGAAGTCCTGTTTTAAAAAGGAAGGAACTGCTTAGGTGAAAAGTGAAGAAATTAAGTAAAAATATTTAAACAGAAAAATAAATTATGCTTCACAGTTTAAATGATTTTGGAAAACAATTCTTTCTGCAGAGTCCTGTGAGCCCAGGTCAGTTCCTGATTTGAGGAACTACTGGGCTTACAAGAAACAATCAGAACGGGCTGGAATTTTACCCAGTAAACCAGGTCCTGTTCACAACCTGTGATCTCTCCCCTTCCTCCTGTCTTGTGGCTCTGCTGTGGTTTGTGACTGAGGACCCTCTTTATTGCCCCAGTGCAGTCAAGGCATCAGTTTTTCATATTTCCCCATCCTTAGCTTGGGCTCAAAAAGCTTCTTGATCTTCTTGGCTTTGATTTCAAGGCCCTCAAGTTCACAACCTACCTTGGGTGAGACCCTGACCCCCAAATAAGCTGTGCAAGGAGTGGCCTTGGCCATCTGGACATTATTTGGACCTGGGTATATGAGTGACCTTGCTGTCAGCAGTCACTGAGTCACTCCTTCTCAGATCCCTGGATTTGTGTTGTCCTAGAGTCCCTCTGCTCTCCCTGGCTCTCAGGATAGTTTTTTCTTCCTTGGCATGTGTACTGAGCAGGGACAGGCTGCTTTTCAGGATTTTTCAGACCACTCTTGTGGCAGCACCTTCAGCAGGTGCCAGATCCTTCCCACTGGAAGCACTGGTCAGCTCCCAGTTTAGCTCCCCAGAGCTCACACTCAGCTCCTGGACCAAACCCAGCCCTGAATTCTCCTGCTTGGCCCATCCCTATTGTTTCCAGCTGCCTGGGCCATCTCTAGGTTTGAGTGCCTTTGGAAGGGCCAGCTCCATGGCTTCCCACAGGGACAGGAGATCAAATCTGGGAGCCAATCAGCTAAACACCCTGTGGGGCTTCCAGTTGTTTTTATTTTTACTTGCTTTTGCATCAGTATCTGACAGGCTCAAATCCCAGGGTGCTGAAGAATTACAGCAAATATTTACTCTCCTTTCTGTTGTGGTAGCACCTGGGAGGCTGTCTCTGAAATGTGAGGTGTGTTGAGCTGGAGCACCGTTCCCGTGCTTGGATTTTAGACACAGCTCCTGCCCCAAGAGCATTCGATTCCAGCGGACGAGGAAGTTGCAGGGAGGTGAATATATTTAGGACAAAGTCGTGAGGGCAGAGGCAGACACTAAACAAAACCCTCACGAGCTCCGTTTGGCTGCAGCCTGTGGTTTGTGCTGTGAGCAGGCTGCCAGCTCCTCGGACTGGGCTGACAGGGATGTGTTTTGTAGGCAAACCACGTCTGCCACCGCCCCACCAAACCAAGGGAAAGTTGGAGAAGGCTTTTGTTGCTTCCTTATTTTTTTTTCACATTACATAAGTATATAAGCTGCTAGGATCATTAGAACGAACTTCTCCCCATATTTCAAAACCAATCTCTTGTTTTGACATTCGCAATCTGGCTCTTCCCTGGTGTTTTCGTGGTGCTCGTGTGGAAACGAGCAGCCTGCATTCCCTCCTTCTCCTTACGTGACTGGAAAAGAGAAGTTCAGGCATCTATTAAATTCCCATTGAGAGACAAGCTCTGAAGTGTGAGCTGGCTAAGATTTCATGCATTTTTGCTAATATTTGTAGTTCAGCGATTTAAAGCATATAATCAGGTTTGTTGAGTGAGAAACACATTCCAGCCCCTTCCTATTGCCATGGGACAGCCAAGGAGGGAAGCACTGGTGGGGAAGCAGAGAAGTGCAGAGGAGATGGAGCAGGGGACTGACAGGAGCTGGCTGGTACCGGAGGCAGTTTCTTTTCTCCTGAAGTGTCTATTTCTGGCTCATGCATATTATGGCACAGATATTTCCCAGAAGATAATGTGGCTTTTATTTGAAGGCAGCTCTTTCTGCTGACTCCAGGTGGAAAGGCAGGGTATTTGGGTTATGGCCTATATGTGTGAATCACCTTCAGTGTGACAGGGAAAAGGGGCTCAGTCCACAGAGTCACGGAATATCCTGGGCTGGAAGGGACCCACAAGGATCATCAAATCCATCTCCTGGCCCTGCACAGACACCCCAACAATCCCACCCTGTCCCTGAGAGCGTTGTCCAAACATTCCTGGAGCTCTGGCAGCCTTGGGGCTGTGCCCGTTCCTTGGGGAGCCTGGGCAGTGCCCCACCACCCTCTGGGGGAAGAACCATTTCCCTGGGCTCTGTGCAAGGCTGAATCCTGTGATCAGGGAATGGTTTTAAACTGAAGAGGAAAGGTTTAGATTAGATGTTAGGAAGAAATTCCTGGCTGCGAGGGTGGTGAGGCCCTGGCACAGGTTGCCCAGAGAAGCTGTGGCTGCCCCATCCCTGGCAGTGCTCCAGGCCAGGTTGGATGGGACTTGGAGCAACCTGGGATAGTGGAAGGTGTCCCTGCCCTTGGCAGTGGGGCTGGAACTGGATGGTCTTTAAAGTCCCTTCCAGCCAAGCCATTCCATGATTTTATCATTGCATGATCTGGAGGTCACCTTGTCTTTTGCTCTCTGAAGAACACAGTCACTGGATCTCAGCTAAATGGAGGTTTGGCGTTTGCTGCCAACAACTCTGGCCTCCCTGTGTTAATTGCCTGCTGTTTAATTGCACTGGAGCTGTTCTGCCTTGGCTTTACGAAGTTGTGTGCAGGCTGGTCGAGTGCCATCATCTCTAGGGCTGGATTGTACAAAGCTGGCCCATCAAAGAGGTGCTTTTTGCAAAACCCAGAGCTGTCCCAGGGCTGCTAATGATCCTTTTTATCCCTGGGCAGCACAGCAAGGCTGGGACACACTGCCTGGCCATGCTGAGAGCAGGGAGGTCTGTGCTGCAGGAGCTGCTGCCAGGCTCTCAGCTGTCAGAGGGTGTTGTGATGTGCTGTGCTGTCCGGGTACCTCGTCTGCCACTCTGTGGCTGTTGTGTGACAGCAGAGATGCACCAAGCACCCAGAGCCAGGGGCAGAGCAGGCACAGGAGCCCTGCTGCTCAGCAGTGTCAGAGTTGTCACTGTTTTCTCCTCAGAGTCGCAGTCAGAGAGCAGAACAAGCTTTAACCTCTGTACAGACAAGAGGCACACTGTGTCAGCCCTGAGATTTGTCTTCAGCTGGCTTCAGCTTCAGATTTGTCAGGGAAAAATATTTGGAAGCTCATCATCGGGTGCCAAATAGCTTAGTGTTTTGTCCATCATGAACAAATAGGCTGCAAGAAGCTGGGGGATACACAGGGAGGAGTATGGAACTTGGTGCAGAAAGGTCGTGTTCTGCCAATGTGAGCAGCACAGGGGAAGAAAAAAAATTGTAGTAGAGAACATGGTTAACCTTGGTCAGCAATGATGTGCCTGGAGCTGAAATCCATCACTGTTACAGCTCTGCAAAAGGGGAGAGAGAGACAGAGGGGATGTAACAACTGTATGAGTAAGAAAATGCAGTTGCAGCAGCAAAGCTCAGTGCCCTGGCATGGTGCAGGTGCTGTATTTTTGTTCTCTTTAGCTCCTTTTCTTCCCACTGCCTCAGTGTGCCTGCCTTTGTAAGGGCTCTGCTGACCTCTCCGTGTGACCCCCTGGCTGTCTCTGCTCTTCACTGCCTGCTTAAGACAACTTCTCACAAAGTCCCCTCACACTGTCACCTCCACTGCTCTTTGCATGAGGGAGGCATCCTCTGAGCAGCCACATCCTTTCTGCTCCTTTCTCAGATCTCTGCTTAAAAACCTCATCTCCTGTTGAGCCTCCAAACCTCTGCAGCAAGTCTTAATACCCAAAGACAAACTCCTGAGGTTGTTTCTCAGGGCTGAGCTGATGCTCTGCTTTGTGTCTCTGTTCTTACTGTCTGTGGGAACAGAAGTGCTAAGCTGGGTGACTTCCACAGCAAGCAGCTATGTTTAAAAAAAAAAAAAGTGAGTTTTCCTGAATGTTTTCACTCTCTATTTTCACTCTGTTTCGTCAGAAGTGACCTGAAACTCCTGCTTTTCATCAGGCACCCTGGGGAAGCCTTGCTATGAAATATTCCTTCTTTGATGCAAAACACTTCGAATCAGAAAGAGAAAGTGTTTCCAGTTGGGTTCTTTTGACCATGGCTATCACAGTGGGGTGCTGGCTTGTGAGACATGTGATATGTGATCGTGCAGTCTGTCTAAACCACCCTTGCTTTGGAGTCTGGAGTTCATCTGGAGCAGGACAAAAGTCCTGACCTGGGATGCTCTTGAACTGTGCTGTACATGAAAGGTGTTGAAGCAGAGGCTTGGTGGGTTTGGTCAGTTGTAGATACAGATCAGATGGAATGGAACTCACAGCCATAATTAAAAAAAAAAAAAAAAAACCCACACCCGACCCTTCGGGAAAAAAAAAAAAAAAGACAGGAAAAGGAAATGCTTCCATAATATACTAGAAGTTCTTTTTCTCTTCTCTTTTTGAAACTGAAGCTGCATTATTTTTTGCCAGGATGCACAAGAACGAGGCCTGTACAGCACAGGGACACTCACATGGAGCTAAGACAGGTCTAAAGCCTTGCTAAATGCAAACTCACACATCTCTCAGCTGGATCACCGCTGTGTACAAGATCCTGAGCAGGCTGGCCCTTGTTTCCAGGGTAATCACCCTAAAATCTTCCTTCTTTTACCCTCTAGAGTGAATGCTGTGGTAGATCCCCAGCAGGGAGAGGAGCACCTGATGCTGTGATTGTCAGCCTGGTTGGCTGTGCTTCCACAGAGAGAAAAGCAGGGAGAAAAATACCAAAAGGACTGGAAATATTTCACGTTTGTTGAGCTCAGATACCTCACATGAGTCTCTGGGACTGGTAAATAGGTGCTGAAGTCAAAGCACTCAGTGTCTGTTGGTATTTCCCTGCTGTGAGGGGCTCTGGCTGGTGCCCTCAGACTGCTGGAAGAACAGGACTCAAAGCAGTGCAGATTTTGAAAACTTTGGCATCAAATTCTGCCAGGGAGGAAACTTTGTCAGGTGAAGCAGAAGGGGAGGGGGAAAAGAGAGGAGGAAGACTGGAAAATGAGCTGTGACCGCAGTGTGGCTATCCTGGGACTCTCCAGCTCTGCTTCTGCCACTCACCTCTCCCTGACCCTCCTGCTCCATCCCTTCCTTCCCCAAACGCTTCCAGCCGGGTGATCCTCCTCTCCCTACCCCTCCTCCCTCCAAGCACTTTAAACCTTAAATCCTCCTGCACTTCCCTGTCAGTTGTTGTTCATGTCAACTCGAAATATCTGCAAATATCCAAACGGGGAGCTCCTCCCTTCTGGTTCCCATCCACCCCAGCACAAGGAGCCAAAAAACGTGGGAATGGTGTGTGGGGAGGTGCTCTCACCCTCCAGTCAGCACAGAAGGTAGTTAAGCACTGAAATTAATAAACAGGAGGGTTTGAGTAGACACCCCTCCAGCTGCAGTGATTTTTCTTGCAGAAGCATTGATCCATGAAGTTTTGAGTCGAGCACTGTGTAAGTTGATTTAAAAATGCATCCAGTTCTGGCTGCAGGCATCTGGCCTGGGGTGCAGCAGGGAATAGCTCAGAGATCTGTGCTGCCTCTCCCTGCTCTGGCTGTGGTGCCCACTGCTGTGGGTCCCTGGAAGGGATGGGTGAGTGGTGTCCTGAGTGCTCAGCAGCTGGAATGTGGGGCTCAGATACCTCATTTGAGTCTCTGGGACTGGTAAGTAGGTGCACAGTTGGGTCCTGTTTTCCCACAGCCACAGGAGTGGAACATCCTCATTATGGCTTTGCAGGGAGCAGAGGACGGGACATGGGCAAGTTTCTGAACTGCCTGGTGATTTTGGGGTGTTGCACTTTAAAGACTGTTCCTTTCTCAGAGTTCAAGTTCCATTATCTTCTGACTATCAGCCCTATTTCAGCTTTCACAATGCTCAGCTCCCAAATCAGCTGTTCTCTTTTTTTTTTTTAACAAAGCCTGGCTTAGGAAATGTCCCTTGAGACATCTGTGAAAGATTCTTGCTTGCAAAGCTACCTACTGATGTGCTCCTAATTATTGTAATCACATTATTTCAATGATGCCTCCAGTACAGAGGGTTTTATCTTATCTTTTCACGTACAGCGTGTTTGTATTTGGATTTTCTTTGGAATTGGAAGTTGTGATGAGAGTTTCTGGAGTCTTCTAGCGGAGTGTACTCCCTCTTGCTTTAATGAAGGGTATATGGCCAAGGGAGAGGCAGTTTATCTATCTTTCCTGTCAGGAGACACACTGGAGAGCAGTGCTGAGGGGCAGGATGGGATTTTTTCAAGCCTTTACAGAGTTCCCTTGGGTGTTGCTGTAATTGCCTTGTTCTTCTAGCAGTTCTAAGTTTCACACTGACCTTTAAGTATCTTTTTTGGGACTGATTAGAATAGTTTTGGGGTTGTTTGTGGTGTGGTTTGTTTTTTGTTTTTTTGGTTGTTTTTTTTTTTTTTTTTTTTTTTTTTTTTTTTTTTTTTTTTTTTTTTTTTTTTTTTTTTTTTTTTTTTTTTTTTTTTTTTTTTTTTTTTTTTTTT
>VWZT01000871.1:17526-44838 GCA_013397055.1 Pachycephala philippinensis
TTTTGTTTGAGACATCGGGGCAGGAGGAGGAAGAGGACAGACTCGTGATGAAGTCACTGGGCAGAAGCTGAGGCCTCATTTCAGTTCTGGTTGCCTGCTGTGGTACATTGGCTGGCATTAAACCCAGGTTTTTGGTGCCAAGTTCTAAATCCAGCAAAGTGAATATTAGAACTGCCATTATTTTCAGTGGGGAAGTGTTTTATTGATTTTTTTTTTTCCATAGGAAGAAAACCTGAATAATTAAAAGTACCCCAGACTGTAGTCTTGTTTTCCATTCTCTGTTAGCTGCTGTTTCTGATGCCTGTTTAAAAAACATGTGAAGCATCACAGTTTCCTGACCTGGCACTGTTTCATGCACTCCTGATGCTTGCCTTGCTTAGAGATCAGTGAAGCAAATGAATCCAGAAGCTGAAAGGCTTTTCAGTCGCCCCCCTGGAGCAGAGCAGGTCAGGACTGCCAGAGATGGTGGCTTTTAGAGGGCTTGTAAGCACCAGAGCTGCTTACTCTGGAGAACTGGAAGGAAAACAATAAACTTTGGTTTCCCAAATGCCAGAAAAGTCAGCAAGAAACTGTTCTCTCTAACTTTAGTTTAGATTGCTCAGAGCAGTGATAAATGGAGGGTCAGTGTGCACATTAGTGGATTGGTGTGGGTGGTTAACATCATTCAGGAGCTGTATTTTCAAAGCACAGCATCTTTGTAATGCTTTATAACTTTACTGGTACCTTGATCTTCCATGAGTGTGCTGATGTTCAGTTCCTTCCCGAGGGATTGTGATGGTGTTGGGCTGGTTTTGGCTTTATCCACTGGTGGATCTCAGAGCAGTTCTCGGGGAGCAGTTGTCTGATTTTTTCCTAGGCCCCTGTGAAGCAGATAAATGCCATATGTCCTTGTGCCAGCTGAACTGTCCCAGTAACGTGGCTGTCAGAGGGTCTGTGCATAAGACAACGAGTGGTTTGAACCATGTCCTACCCAGAGACGTGGTTTCCTCTGAGGGCAGAGGAGATTCTTTCCATAATGAGATATCCCTGTCAGTGCTGCAGCTCCACAAGGTTCCTTCAAACCTTAATGATGAAAGGCAGAGAGAAGCACCAGCCTCTGGTAACAAGCAGAGCGCAGCACTTTGATGTTTTCCTTGAAGAAATCAAACGGGAAGCTGCGTTGACTCCTGGGATTTATTTGCTAAGCACACATGTATCATCATGGGTGTGGGGAGAGGGGGAGGTTTAGGTTGGGTATCAGGAAAAGGTTCTTCCCCCAGAGGGTGCTGGGCACTGCCCAGGCTCCCCAGGGAATGGGCATGGCCCCGAGGCTGCCAGAGCTCCAGGAGTGTTTGGACACTACTCTCAGGGATGCACATAGTGGGATTGTTGGGGTGTCTGTGCAGGCCCAGGGGTTGGATTTGATGATCCTTGTGTATGGATGCTAAAAAGCTTTAGCAGAAGTTTTCAGCTCTTAACAGCATTTCGTGAGAGCTCTGTCTTTCTCATGCAAACTATTCAAAACAATGATAAGCTTTCTGTAAACCAACTTTGCTATCTCGGTACCTGCAAACCATATCTTGCACCTGTGAAATATAATTAAAATTGTTATGACATCGACCAGGGAAATGGATGATGTGAGAATTGACCAATCACTCTAGTAGGTAGTTAGCCTGAGGTCTAATAGCATCTTACCATTCAGGTAAACACTAAGGGAATAAAAGTCATAAAAACCCTGTCCATGGTTAATTAAATAATTCTATTCTACTGTCTCCATTCCTGTCTCCGTGTCCTTATTACTGTCCGTCCCAGCCACAACAGTGACACTTGTGGGTCCCTTCCAGCCCAGGATATTCTATGATTCTCTGTTGGGGACTATGAGGATAATCTAATGGCTTTATGGAAAACCACAGTGGCCCCAAAATACGGTGTCTCTGGGAGCTGGCTGTGCATGGAAGGGGAGGCTCTGTGCTGTTAATCAGGCACATAAAGATGAGTGAGGGCAGGATTCCCTTCCAGACCTGATCCCAAAGGGGCTGTCAGAGAAACCCAGCTCCCTCCATGGCCCACAGACTGAGGGTGCCTCAGCAGGACAGTGTGAGCTGTCCTGTGTGACCCTTTCCACAGGCATTCTCTGTGGGACTGTCCAGAGAAGTTTGGATGGGCATAGCCAGGTGGGGAGGAGAGTCACTGGGAAGAGGCTCGCTGCCAGAGCAGACTGAGCACTGCTTGCAGGGATGTCTTATGTGCAGGAAAATCCATCTTCAAGGTGTGTAAATATTGCTCAGTGTGTGTCTCTTCCTCATCAATTAATTTACATGGAAATACCTTTTGGGATCAGCTGAGCTACATTTGTCAAACTATACCAGCCTATTTGCTCATGTTAGGGTGGCAGTTTCCCACCTGGATTTTGCCCCCAAAATCCACGGTGTGACCATTGCACACATCCATTTAAGTGCTCCTGGCAGCGATGCCTAAAGAGGCCAACCTAGAAACAGAGACTGGACAGGAGTAAGGGAATAAAGGTGGATATTTATTTGAAAGGCCTTCAGAGGCACACCCTGGGCAGGCCAAAGGCTACACCCAAGATGGACCCCGAGTCACGAGTTCTTCACACTTTTATAGCTTTGCTCCATTTGCATCTCAACCCAATTTCACCAATTAAACTTTAGCTAATGATGGAATTTCCCCTCAGCTTGCCCCCCTTCTCAAGATGCTGGGTTACACATTTTGGGCCTAGGCCGGGCTGGGTGTCCTTGGAGAGCAGCCTGGAGAGGCTTTGTTCTGTCTGTCTCAGCATGAGAGAGCAGCAGCTCCCAGGCTGCAGGACACTGCAGAGTTACACACTGGGAATGCAGGATTGGAAAAATATAAAAGCTAAAACCTAAGGTATCAGCAGCACAGCTGGAAATCCCTGCCTTGCTGCTGTTGGGAGTAGCTATATCCTGCCTGGATATACACTTGGAGTGTAGCTAGTAGCTTGGAGCACAGAGGGATGCTGGAGCAGTCAGCAAAGCCTGGAAATGCTGCTTGGTGGCAGACTTTGGGGGTCAGTTTGCACTGGTTGTGGTGGCCACTGGGAGCAGGGCAGGCAGTTAAAGGCTCAAACTCGCAGTCAGGAAGAGTTAAGTTATCTCTGCAGGGCAGTGAATCTCTCAAGCAGATTGTGGAGTCGCTTCAGGAGGGTTTAAATAACAGGTCAAGCTCACGTCATCCTCTTGCAAGGCTGAGTGGATCCTCTGCTGTGCCAGAGAAATGGATCGAGTGACCTCTGGAGGTGTCTTGTTAGCCCTGTTTCATCATTCAAAGCTGTAGCTTTGAAGAATAACTTCTTTTGGGGGGGTCCAGTTACAGGAAATTATATTGCAGGTGTTGCCCTCAAGATCCCTTAAAGACTTAGTCTGGTCCTGGGCTGCAGTAGGGGTGGATTAGAGGAGAGAATTACGAAGGTGTTTCAGCAGCTGAGCCTTGTAGCTCCATACCCTCAGCACTGGTGGCCACCACCAGGGATGTCTTGGAGAGCAAAGGCAAGGTAAAACGTGTTTCACCTCACTTTTGTGGTGATTTGTAGGATTTGAGGTTGCCTCTTGAGGCGTGGTGTGTGTCAAACTGGTATCATCACCACTGAAAAATGTCATGTCGGTAAAGTGTTCATTTACTTTGGGGTTTTGGTCACACATCTACACTCAGTGGTCTGAATTTAAGTGCCATGTAGTTTTGCTCAAATAATCCCACTAAATATTTCCCCAGGGGTGGCTCTCAGCCTTCAGCAAGGCTGGTCTAGGTGAGTTGTAGTCTTGGTGTTCCACCCTTCAGGTGCAAATCCAGTTTTTCTTATGTGCTCTGGCTCACACAATCTGTGTCTGTGATCAGCCTCAGAGCCAGGCAACTTCCATGCAGTATTTTCAGTGGGTAAGTGACCAGTGAAAAACCCTGAATCTGGAAATAATTAAACTTCTGCTTTAATTTTCAGTGTCAGCTGAATACTCGAGGGAATTTTAACATGATGTATGAATAATTAACACTAGCAGTTTAAAGCAGCTTTCTTGCTAAGACTAAGCACTATGCAAAGGAAGTAAAATAAAAACACCCTTTAAAATTTCCTAAAGGGAAAAGGAAAAGCAAATAATTACTTAACCTCCTGAGACTCTGGTGAAATCAGAAACTTCCCTTAAAATTACTCTCTCAATAATTTCATATTTTAATTGCCACAAAATTATGGAATTCAGTTACAATTCCCAGAGCAAATTGTAGCTGTGCCCCCCTGGTTGTGCTCATGTCCTTTTGTTACTAAACATTTTAAAGGCAGTGGCCCAACATGTTGCATGTGTGCCTAAAAAATTCTGCTTTAAAAGTAAAATTACAGTTTAAAGGTAAAATTTCATTTAAAAGCTGAAAGTCATATGCAGCTTTCCTGGAGGAGGAGTGTTGTCCCATTCTAGTATTTCTCTGAGCATGCATCACTTGCTTCTGTGATGAAATAGATACACTGGAAGGGAGAGAGCTGGAGCTGGTGCTGCAGCTTTCCATCTCTGTCTCTCGATTTTGAATGATTCGGGGTCTTGGTTTTGCTCTCACCAGCACTCCTACTTCTGTGCTCGAGTTCCTTTTAAAGCAAAACAAAAAGCACAGTTCTGCATTAAATACGTCACCAGGAGATTGTACTGCTATGCATGCTGATGATCATGAGGAAAACACTGAACAGATTTACTTTAACTCCCTAAAGAAATTCACCTCCAGGCTGAACGCCAGAGTGAGAAATATTGGCTTAAAAAGGAGCAGTTTTGGAAGGTGATAAAGCCCTGGAAACAGGATGGAATTTCCAAATGCTCCAGAGCTATAACAAACAGCTTGTGGTAATATAGAGTTGGCAAGGATAATCCCTGTTTGAGAAGAGCTTCTAGAGGATGGAGCAAAATAAAGTCACTTAATTTCATTTTAAAGTCTGGCCTTGTTAGTGAAGTTGGTTTTTTCATGGAATCATAGAATAGTTTGTGGTCAAAGGGATCGTAAAGACCGTCCCATTCCAACCCCCTGCCGTGGCCAGGGCACCTGCCACTAGACCAGGATGCTCCAAAGGAGTTCCTGCTGCAGGGTTCCTTACCTGTGTGGCCAGGTGATTCAGAGGATTTAATTTGATGGTGACTAATATCTGGTTAATATCCACCAGAGTCAGTCTGCTGAGTGGAGGACAGCTCAGCCTATAAATCTCTTGTATTTCTGTTGCTGCCTTTCAACAACAACCTAATTCCATTTAATACATTCTGGTAACACTTGGCTGGTGCTCTAAACTGAGAGGAGATGGGCAAAAATGGATACAAATGCATCTTGGCTACGATTCAGCTGGTTCTTCACATCCTCTGGATCTGAAGAGGAATTAGAAAGGGACAATGTGAGTGTGTGTGAGAAGCCTCACTGAGGGAGTGCCAGTGAAAATACACTGTTGTTGTGTAGCTGTGGTCAGGCAGTCTGACAGCTCTGTGCTGCAAAAAGCAGGATAATTAGCACTTTTTCCTTCATGTAAGGGTATTTTGGGCACCTTTGATTTCTCTCTCTCTCTGAATTTGTTCCTAGCTCTTAAAATGTTGTTTTTAATTGCTGTTTTCTTTGGAATAATGAATAATTTAGGCTCATAACATGTAAGAAACGCTATTCTCCCAGACTGGTTTGAAATGTACTTTGCAAACCCAAAACCAGCCACTTCATCAGGTGCTGAATTACAGCAATATGTCACTGCAGACTCTTCCTGCCTTCCTGCAAATATATCCAGATACAAATATATCCAGTGTCTGCCCCAGAAGCTGTGGGAAGCTGACTTCATCCCGGCTCCGTTTGGCACTGCCTGGAGATGCTGATCCATGACCTTGCAGCCTGCAAAGCGCCTTGTGCGAGCAGGAGGCAAGAAAAAGAGCAGACTGCAGCTCGAGATGGAGATACTGCAGGTTTGCAGGGAATCTGTGGTGCAGGAGGGGTGTTTGTGCTCGGAGGTCAGGTGTCCAGCTGTCCAGGTGTCCAGATGTCCAGGTGCAGAGGGTGTCCAGAGAGCACACAGGTACCAGTGCCAGCCGTGGTGACACAAGAGGGAGCTGTGGACTCTCCTGAGATGCTGCAGGGTTCACCCAGGCATGGAAACACGTGTGAAATGGCAGGAGAAGGAACTTTGGAAGCACAGGAGCCTCTGGAAAGGCAGAGCAGGCATCTGCTGAGCTTGCACTTCTCAGGTTGCTTTGCTATTGGTTAACCCTAAGTGATCCGGAGAGGAAGTTGGAAGGGAAAACATCTTCCCCGGGGAATACAGATTAAAAATAATAGATGGTTAACACCTGGACTTGGATGATTTAGAAGTCTTTTCCAACCTAAATTGTGGTTGTTCCTGAATCTGTTGCCATTGTGGAGATATGAGTTGTATGTGTGGAATTACACCTGCTGTTCGAGTGTTGAGCTTCACTGCTTGTTCCTGCCTGTTTATTTTAAATGACACCTGGCTGTAATTCCATGTCATAAATAGGCAATCCTTTAAATTTTGCATTATGGGAAGCTCTGTAAGCATCAGCTCCATCAGGAGAGCTTCCTGGAGGCTTCAAATCAGCTGCTGGGCAAGTCCAGGGCTGTCACCAGTGCTTGGTACTCTGCAGATGATCAAGTTTCCATATTCCCTGGCTCAACCTCATTTTCTGGATACTAACATTGCTCAAATTTTCAGGTGGTCTGGAGCTCTGCATCCCTTGACCATTGGTCCATTCCCTGCTCTGTGTGTTTGACTGTGCTGCTTCTCAAATATCCGGTGTATTTTCGCTTGAACAAAATTGCTGCTTTCCCTCCCCCTCTCTTCTTTAAAGCTCTTTAAACACCTCTTGCATTTTTGTCCTCATTCTTGCCTTTCACCCCAGTTCCTGGGTGGATACTACGTGCTATACTTGATACAGTCTGAGCTATAAATAAGAAGCAGTTTGTTGGAAAGTAAAATTAGCAGGCCAGATTTTCTACCACGCTTCTAAATCTGTGCCCAAGCACCTCAGAGTGTGCCTGTCCTCGTTTCCCGAGGTGCTGAATCCTGTTGTTAGCCTTGATTTCAGTGGGGATTGGTGGTGCTCAGGACTCCTGGAAATCAGGTCACTTTTATATTTGGGTCCTGGGCACGGATGGCAGAGCCTGGTCTCCACTGCTGTGTTATCAGTGGAGAGATTCAGTCATGGGCAGGTTGGAAGCTTGTTCCAGGTCAGTCCCTTACCAAGCAGCAGAGTGGAGTGGGTTTGAGGAGGAAGGTTCCTGTATGTAAAGAGTAACAGGAGATTCTCGGTGACTGTGGACTCACTCACATCCCTGTGGTGACAAGTTGCGAGTTCTTGAAGTCACATCCATCTTTTCCCTTTGAAATGTGGTCACAGGCTGGAATTGTTACCCTGATCTGAGCATTGCTGAAAGGGAATCGTCTGCAGATCGCTGCAGGAATGTTCCTGGTGAGTTATGGCTGGAGGTAACCACAGAACTTTGTCTTCCTGTAATTATCCTAAAGTGGTGCCAGCTCCATTCTCTTGCAGTCATTGGAAGTGTTGCTGTCCATGGAGTACTACAAGGATTCAGTCAGAAGTCTGAGTGAGAATTTTTAAAAATAAGACTCTGGAATTCAGGCAAATGGGAAAATACAGCTGTGGGTATATCATGGCAGCTCCACGTCTTCAGCTCAAATCAGATTGTCCAGCTGAGTGTGTAGCACTGAATTACCAGACTAATGAGCACAATTAGAAATGCCCACAGAGAGAATTCCTGGTCTTTGATTTTTGACAAGCAATGAACTGGTGAAAATCAGAACAGGGACAGCTTGGTTGTGCTCCTGAAAATGCACTCAGCTGGGGGCTGCTGCTGTTTGTGTTTTAAGAGTGTGCAGCACGTGGGCATTACCCCCGTGATTAAGCTAATGGAAATCACAATTTCCAGCCAGCACTGCACCAGTGCAAAGGGAAATGCTTCAGAGGTGCAGATTTTCATATGGATTGCTTCCTGTACCAGGGAGCTGCTCCCCTGCTCCAAAACAACCACAATACAGCTGTCAATGCTGGGGGAAACAGCAGCTCTGTATTTTTCCTTCCCAGGGTGGAGGAATTCACTGATGCCACCTAAGCCACTGCTGCTGGCCTGGCTGGGGACACAGGGAGCATGTGCCATGCTCTGACTCTGCCGTGGCCAGTGCCATGTATTAAAGCTCAGAGGGACTGGGTTGGTCTGGGAACCCTGCCTGGTGCTTTTCAGGCTGGTTTTGAGCCCTCAGCACACGCTGCTGAGCACCAAAGGGTGGATTGCTTAGCAGCTCTGCAGCCTGCCCTCACCTTCACGCTTCCAAGGCTGCCGAGCCAGGCAGGCGCTGGGAAACGAGCCAGGAAACAATTAATCTTCTCTAGTTTAGGAATTTCTAGAAACACACTAGGAAGATCATCAAAGAGTGGCCCCTGTGGCTACTTTACCCATGCCGTGGCAGCTCATCCAACAGAGCATCATCAAGGGAGGTGATGGATTTGTTCTGCTGGAGTCTCCTTATGGGTTAATCTTGCTCCGGGATAAGTTGGGAAAATGGGCTCTGCAAGTGGAGGAAATGGCCAAATTCACCAGAGTGCTGACATCACTTTTGTCTTCCAATTTGCTTTTTGCTTTAGAAAAAAACCCCACGTGTGGATTGCCTGGGAGCAGAATAAGAGGGAGCTGCAGCTGGAGCTGGAAGGGAAGGGATGACAGAACAGGGGCCAGCTCGATAGATCCTTCTTGACACTGCAAAGAGAAATACTTGCTTTACCTGCCACCATGAAAAATGGTTCTGGGCTTTTGACTATGTTTCTGGCAGCTGTGCTTTTGTAATTAAATTGTGCCCCTGGTTAGGAAGGCACAGGTAGAGGATGATTAAAAGCCTCAGAGGATGTGGTTGCTGCATTTCTCCATTTACAGCTGTGTAACCCAGGGCTCTGCTCCGCAAAACCTGAACATACACAGAGTATCAAATAGAAAGAGGTCTGCATGCAGAGCATCCAAAACAGGTTTTCTTTGTTAGCTCAAGAGCCTCCAAGTTCTCTCTCCAAGCCTCCTGTGTGCTCATATGCCAAGACAAGTACTTGGCATCGTGTTCCACTGCTCCGAGCTCTGCTGGAGGAAGAGCAGCTGCTTCAGTCTACATTTCCCAAGCCCTCTCCCAACACAGCTTTTCCCTCTTTGGGAAGAGTGTTTACATAGCTACTTTAAGCAAGCAGGGATTACAGAAAGAGGAGGTTGAAGCTGAATTTGGCTTATGGGATTTCTGAAAGCTTCCACTGTTGCCAGCCCCCTCCTGCCGGTTCTTCTGGGATCCTTCAGGGTGGATCTGGTCTGGTGAGGACCAGGAGTTCCTGAGCCTGGAACTCAGGAGCTTCTGCTCCTCTGGAAGGAATGAGGGTTGAGTTTGGTAATCAGTTTCCAAACTTAGTCCATGATGCCAAAGGGCTGGGCTGTGCTGATGCCTTAAGAGGCCAACCTGGCAACAGAGACTGGACAGGAGTAAGGGAATAAAGGTGGATATTTATTTAAAAGGCCTTCAGAGGCACACCCTGGGCAGGCCAAAGGCTGCACCCAAGATGGACCCCGAGTCACGAGTTCTTCACACTTTTATAGCTTTGCTCCATTTGCATCTCAACCCAATTTCACCAATTAAACTTTAGCTAATGATGGAATTTCCCCTCAGCTTGCCCCCCTTCTCAAGATGCTGGGTTACACATTTTGGGCCTAGGCTGGGCTGGGTGTCCTTGGAGAGCAGCCTGGAGAGGCTTTGTTCTGTCTGTCTCAGCATGAGAGAGCAGCAGCTCCCAGGCTACAGGACACTGCAGAGTTACACACTGGGAATGCAGAATTGGAAAAATAGAAGAGTTAAACCCTAAGGCATCACCATGGGCAGGGACACCTTCCACTGTCCCAGGCTGCTCCAAACCCCATCCAACCTGGCCTTGGGCACTTCCAGGGATCCAGGGGCAGCCACAGCTTCTCTGGGCAGCCTGTGCCAGGGCCTCACCACCCTCACAGAGAAGAATTCCTTCTTAGAACCCAATCTAAATCTCCCCTCCTCACTCACTTTTTCATGTATGTTGAGAACAGAGTCCATGTCCCTCTCACACATTGGAAAACCATCACCAGTCATGAGACAATGTCTGCTCTCATCACACCAAGCACAGTCCAAGAGGACAATCTGGAGACTTGAGTAATTGACCCAGGGAGAGTATGAGGAACCAGACTAATTATGGTGAATACTCAGCTTCGACATGTTCTTTGTATCACGACTGTTTAATCCTCCCTTAATCCCCTAATGCTGCTCAGTGACTTTTCTTGTGTTATCTTCATTGTCTTGCTAATAAGATGTTGCACGTAGCAGAGATTTACACTGAAAGGTATTAAGGAGGATTATATGAAGATTAGACAAGAAACACTCACAATAGGTTGGAGATTTCTGTAGTGCAAGGATTTTACTGTTTTTTTCAAAGAATTCGTAGAGAATTTCTCCTAGAAAATTAAAAAAGTTGCTACTGTTCGAAAGAATTCTCTTGAATTGCAGCACTGGTTATGTTCAGGTTGCTACTAGCTGTATTTGTCGTCTGGTTTTATTGGTTTTTTTTCAAAAAGTGGACTCAAATTATGAGGGGAAAAAAAGAGAAGGAATTAAACTCACGTGGGATCTCTCTCTGTTGGACTAGGTATACAGGAGCATCCTCCATGGTACCCCTGCTGATGAGTGCAGATGGACTCTGATACTCACATCACAGATTTCAGAGGGCTCCGTGGCTGAAAATTGTTTTGTGCTGAGCCTTTAATGAGCCTATAATGACAATTATTTAACCTCTAAGGCCTGGCTGTGGTGGAGTTGGGCTGATGTCTTGCAGCTGAGATTTTGGGCTGTTATTTCACCATCAGTAAATTGATACAGCTGGAATTTTGCAGGAGCAAAGGCACCCTTGCATTAGATCAGCACTTAAAATGGAAAACTAAAATACTTTAGAATAAAATAGCAGAAACCAAGGGGGGGTAGATTTTATGGTTAACTCTCAGAGCTACTGGAAATTAATCTTACTGTAGGGCCTTAAACAGAACCAACCACTGAATTGGGATTTGGTCACCTGTTTTGCTTCAAAAGCTTCAACTCTGTGCGTTCAGTTGTGTCCTCTCCTGTGAATCCCTGATGCTCTGCCATAAGAGCCTTTCCCAAGACTTCACATTTGCCTCAGGAATCTTCTGCAATTGAGTGTCTGGTGGTGGTGGGCGTGAGGCTGTTTTGACTTTCAGGTATCCATTCCTTCCAAAGAAGACACAGAAATAATGAATAATAAATGGTACTTGCTGACAGCTTTTTGACATTTCCTGCCTGTCCTTAACAGTGGTCTTGCATTCCCTGTTCTGTAGAGATTGGAAAACACCACCTGCAGTGATTTGAATGCAGTGGTGGGATGCATATCTGGGAATTCTACAGAGCATCCTACTTCTGACACCCATTCTGAGCTCTCAGCAGGCTCCCTTCACCCTAGTTTCTCTTGTCAGCCCAGCTAATAATAGCTGGTGTTTATTATTAGCACCTCTTTGTTATTAGCTCCATGAATACAGGTTTGAGTGAGTCACAGTCACAGAGTGATTTAGGTTGGAAAATACCTCCAAGATCCTCCAGTCCAACTGTTCCCCCAGCACTGCCAACCCACCACTAACCCATGTCCCCAAGTGCCACATCCACACGGCTTTTAAATCCCTCCAGGGATGGTGATTCCACCAAATCCCTGGGCAGCCTGTTGCCATGGCTGACCACCCTTTGGAAAATGGACCTGCTCTGTCCCCGTGCTCTGAGGTGTTCAACTCCACTTCATCCATCCCGGGCAGCCTGGTCTGAAAATCTTCCAGCAGTGGGAATTTTCTGCCTGGCATCATCTCATTTAGTGGCTCACTGTGCTCCTTGTGGAACAGCTGACCTGCTATCCCACTGAACTTCCCATTAATGCAATTAAAGCCTCTTGGTCCTGGCCTTGTCTGCACGGACATGCCTAAGGAATCCTTTCTTTTGGGCAGGAAAATGAGCATGAAGGTGACTGAAACCAGACGATCTTTAAGGTCCCTTTCAACCCAAATCGTTCTATGATTTTCTGTCTCTCCTCTGTCTTCTTGAAGTTGTTTGACCCCACTCACAGATGTGTTTGTTTGGGTTTTTTTTTAAGACTTCTGATTGGTCTGATCCATCTTTGCTGAAGCTTTAGGTCCTGCTTCAAAAGCTCTGGGAATTCTGCACCCAGCCTTTAAAATCAGAAGGGCTGGAAAACGTAATGCAGCACCACTAACATGGCAACACATCTTATGTTGTAATTTTTCCTAAAAATAATTTCTATTTCTTCATCCAAGGAACTTTCTGATGCCATGTGGAGTTGTAAGGATTGCAGTGTTGGATGATGCAAGTTCCTACCCCTACCACAGGACCTGCCTAGACAGGAACATGCTGGTGGCTAAATTTGGGGACTGGCCAGCCCTGGATTCCTAGCCTGCTATGCAATTCTGATTTAAGGTATTGAAAGAAGCCCTAAGCCATCCAATTAACTGCTGGCTACCCAAAAGATAGCAAATATGAGGAGTGATTTACTGTCACACTGACATGCTCCACAGTCACAATGACAATCACAAAATGGAAGTTTTCTCAACTCAAATGCTCTCTTGTGGTAAAGAAGAGGCACTTCATAATTGCAGAACCAGAAAATGGAGACAGCTTATTTCACTCCTGGCAGCTTTGTTAATAAAACATTGGGAAGGCAAATAATTATCTGACATGCAATTACATCTAAGCTGTTTTCCTTGGGAAAAAAAAAAACACAATAGAAGTGTTGGGCGTCTGATTTTATTATCCTGTCTGGAAGGGCTGTATTGGATATTTGGAATGGATACTCGATTTATGCTTTGTTATTGAGCAGACTGAGCGCTGGTTGTCTGCTTGGGTTGTGTTTTACTGCCAGGGAGTTTCAGAGTGGCCAGGGTGAAGTAAGAACCTTTCTCCTAAACTCCTAAACTTGGAAAGAGTTTGAAATGCAGGTGACTTTTGATGGGGAATACCCAGACTCTGGTAGGTTTTCAGAAGTTCGTGGCCTTGTTATTTTGCCAGCACTTCTCAAATGATCAGATCACAGAACCAGAGAATGGTTTAGATTGGAAGGGACGTTAAAGGTCACGTAAATCCTTCCACCTCGAGCAGGTGGGGTGTGTTGTAGGGAGTCTGCTGAGCTCTGCTTTCTCAAATGAGGTCTGTGCGTGCTCCAGGTGAGATTTCTGTGTGTTCCACATGAGGTTCTTGCTCTTCACCACACCTAGCTGTGGATAAAGCCACTAAGATGGAATTTATGATTGAATACTAAACTTATTTTGTCTTCAGCATTAGGACAGCAGGATCCATCCAGCCTGACAGAGGCTCTGAGGCCAGTAACACTGTGTGCATGAAGTAAAGTTCCTCTTGAAGGAAAAATTGCCTTTTTGGGTTTTCATTGAGCAACTTTCTTTTCCTTCTGATTCTTCATTTGAATGAGTTTCTAATGCTGGAGGTAACTTTTAGTATTTTTGTCAACCTGAAATTATAGAATGACAGGATGGTTTGGGTTGGAAGGAACCTTAAAGCTCACCTCATTCCAACCCCTGCCATGGGCAGGGACACCTTCTGCTAGACCAGGTTGCTTGGGGTCCATCCACATTTTTTTTCTTAAAACATCAAAATATTGAAGATGCATCAAAGTTGATACATTTGCTGTTTCCATGAAATGCTGGATGATTTTTATTAAAATCAAAGAATCGCTCTCCATGCCCGCAATTAATATTTTTTTCCTTCCATCTTTAGTTGCATTAAAAGTTTAATATTTCTTGCTGTGTGATATTCCAGCAGAATAAAAAGCCTAAGAAGCTGCTTTGCCAGCTCTGGAGACATCAGCTTGTACCTCCTGATCCTTGCGGGTGGGTAGTTTATGTTTCAAAATTCTCATGATTAAGGAAAATCTGAGGTTTATTTTAATTGAAACTTTAATCCTTGTGCTTCCCAGGGACGCACTGGTTGTCAGGTCTGTAAAATCACACAGTAAATAAAAAGCTGTCCAAAAGCACCGTAGCAGAAGATGTTGCTGCTTTCAAGGCAGTTGAGTGCTTGTGGAGGGAGGGGGTGGGGGATCCATCAGATATTTTGGGGTTGCTTTCAGGTGTGTGTTCTTAGTTCTGAGGTAGAGAGAAAGGAGCTGGACAAAGCAGGGTCAAGGCAGGACTTCCACTGGGCTGAGGCACCAACGCGTGGTGTAGGTGATGCAGCTGAAGGATGTCTCTGCTCCTTGCAGGGGGTTGGACTAGATGAGATTTAAAGGTCCCTCCCAACCCAAACCAGTCTGGGACAGAGGAGCTGGCCACTGGTAGCCAGGAGACCACCAGCTGTGGGGGGGCTGAGTGTTTTGGGCTGGTTTCAGAGGTGTGGGAGCTGCTGTCCTGCAGCACCACTGCACATCTTCACATTGTCGTCTTGGAGTGGATGTTTAGCTGGTGGTGTTTGTTTTATTTCCAGGACTTGCCTGCTAGAGAAGGCTAAAAATAGATCACATTGTGTTTTTCTGTTGCAAAATCGGGGTGTATTAAAGAGTGAGTTCTTGGGCTGATTTACTGAAAATAGGAACACATGTTCACGAAGCAGAGATCAATGTATAAACATGCAACCCCTAAGGGTATTAAAATTTGTTGAGGTTTAGAAGGTATTTCTTGCAGTCATCAGGTGAGATTTTAGAGAGTTACTCTACCTCTTGGTATTAGCAAAATACAGGAAATTTTGGATAAAGTTCAGTTGGTGCCTGAGTGACCAAAACATAGGAGACTGTAGTGTGCCTTCAGTGAGAACATCCTCAATTAAATCATAGCTGCTTGTGAGGGGTCAGTTTTGGATCTAGTTTAGCATCTTTGGTGACATGGACAGTGGGATTGAGGGCAGCACTGAGGGAGAAGGTGTCAGCAGTCCTGCCCACCCCATGGGATTGTGGTGGGGCTGGAGGACCCTCCCCTGCCTGGCAGATGGCAATGGAATGCTTTGCTGATATTCTTAGTTGCTGAGCAGGGATATCCAACAGTTTTTAAGCCAGTGAGAGTTCAGACAGAGTAAGTAATTCAGAATTTAATTCTTTAAAATCCATGTAACATGACTGTGCACAGCAGTGAGGTGAAGGGTTCTTTTCTCTTCAGGCCTTGGAAGTTGTTTTGGATTGAATTGTTTGAATCAAGCAGCATTTGCTGTGTGCTTCTGATTTTGCTAGAAGCAAGTAAAAGTTCAAACTGAAGTCTTGACTTCGCTATACATAAAAATTCCTTTGTAGGATGTATCTGTTTTGATCTCAGTTTGACTATTTGTCTCTTCTGCATCTTGCATCTAATTTGTATTCCAACGGGATAAAATGAACTTGATAATGGCCTTTTAGCTTGTCATCTCAAAACACATGCTCAGCCTGGAAGAGACAATAAAAGTCGTGTTTATGAGAGTCTTACAGTCTAGTGATTGGGAATGGACTGACCTGCCGGCTGCAGGGACATATGCAAAGTGGATTTTAGGTGGATCTTGTAGTTAGTGGTGTTCAAAACTAGCCAACAGCACAGTTTCGAATCCGAGCACTGTCCTAAAATCAATTAAAGTCAAAGAAACACTTTCCTGTCTTTATCAGGCATTCACACACTGTGCTTCCCATTGAGCATCTGCCCTACCCAGGGTGTCTAAAAGCCATATGACCAGGTGGGAGCGAGTCACATTGCTGCTGTCACAGCCAGGGGAAGAAGTGCGTGCCTTCAGAGTTACTAACGCCAGCTTACAATACACCTGTAAGAGAGGAGGCTGTGAGTTGTCTTGTAACATTACCACTTTCTCACTACTCACCACATAAAGGTGTTGGTATGGCTGGTTCAAACTTTGGCATCCAAAGTTCAGTGAGATGGGTCTCATTACCAACATGGAAATTCAGTGTTGCATGCACTTGTGCAGCTGTTTTCCTTTAGCAGTGATGATTTGCCCTCCCTGGGTGTGTGATACCACATCTGTCATCATCTTCTCTGGATCAGAGAAACCTGTGGTTGCCTGGAGTTCAACTCCAGCTGTGACGTAGGTCACAGCTTCAGCAAGAACAGTAAATAGCCTTTCCTTGTGGAGTAGGTCCCTAAAATATGTATGACTAACTAGTGCCAGCAGAGCTGGGGTAAGCCAAGGAGCAGCGCGTGTTTTGACGGCATCAGCCCCTCTGTGCTGGGAGTGTGGAAGGCTTGTTAGTGGCTCTGATTCAGCACTCCCCAGGCCTGACTCGGCTGCCAGTGCTGGTTTGCTGTCTGGTTAGTGAGTCAGCAAACTTGAAGCTTCACCCTGCCCTTGTCTGGATGAATATTTACTGAGCAGGGGACAGAGGCTGCTGCGGGCAGCGCCTGTGCAGGGAGGGCGGAGAGAAGCAAACGGGATATGGCTTCTCACTTCTCACTTCTGACTCCTGGCTGGGATGAGGAATCTGTCCTGAGACACACCTTACTCATTGATTTCCTTTTACAATAAAGTTGGTGCAAGGGGATGGATATGTCTGTCTCCAGAGCTTTGGTGAGTGTCCCAACAGTTTTTGCCCTAACTGGGAGCAGGTGTGGAGGGTGTAAGCCTGCAGCCTGGGTTGTCTTTTACACAGTGTAGTCACACTGCTATGATTCGCACTGCAGGCTTCCTTGGAAAATAGGGACTCCTGAGTGAAAATAATTGGATATGTAGATTGATTCTAGAATCATTTTGGTTGGAAAACACCTCTAAGATCATCGAGTCCAGCCATTCCCCCAGTACTGCCAAGCTCATCACTAACCCATGTCCCCACGTATCACATCCACACGTCTTTTAAATCCCTCCAGGGATGGCGACTCAATCCTTATCCTGGGTAGCCTGGGCCAGGACTTGACAAGTCTTTCCATGAAGAAATCTGCCCTAATATCCAATCTAAACTTCCCCTGGCTTAACTTGAAGTCATCTCCTCTTGTCCTGTCACTGTTCCCTGGGAGCAGAGCCCAACTCCCACCTGGCTGCCCCCTCCTGTCAGGGAGCTGTGCAGAGCCAGAAGGTCCCACCTGAGCCTTCTTGTCTCCAGGCTGAGCCCCCTCAGCTCCCTCAGCTGCTTCTCATCAGACTTGTGCTCCAGAGCCTGTTATTATTTATTATCAGGACCATCACACAGCTTTCACTCCCTGAGAATAAGAAAACTTTGACATGTTTGAGGCTGAAAGCACAGAACTTGAAGCAAGCAACAACATATGAAGAACTGTTTTAAAGGTACCTGGAAACTTAGTTTAGTCTCAAATTTTGGAGGGAAACCCCCTTATTTTCCCAGTGTGGTGCCTTGCATGAACATGAGGTGAGTAAGGTGGCACAGGCCTGCAGATTTTATGTTGACTTGTATGTAGTCTTGCAGTAGTTACTTGGAGTAACTATTACACCATCCTGGTAAGTCAGTGATCACATAGCACTTGTGGATGGATTGGAGAGAGGGACAGAGCTTCCTTGTCTCTCTTCCACTCCGTGTTATTTTACTCTTTTCTTCAGCACACGTAGAGCAGAGATAGCACAGAGGAAGGATCAGAAATGCAGGAGCAGAAACAGATGGCCAAAGCTCTTGCTTGTGTAGCCAGAGAAGCTGATGCTTTTCAAGCTTTGACCTTTGATGGAAGTTCTATGTACTAATTGCACATAGTTTCGAGCAGTTTTTTATCTTCTTCATTTCTTGTGTAACTGCCGTAGGAAGCAGAGATGGCTGAGGGAGAGATTTGAAAGATTGCTTTGAGTAGTTGAATTTGGCTTCTGACTTACAGTGTCGAAACAATGGCTGATTCTCCTTTGAATAAAAAAAGGCAGCAACTCTTAGATTCAGTCACGTTCTGTTGTTAGTGCTGAAATTGTCTGCGAGAATCGTCTGGAATTGCCTGACATTGTCTCATGCGTTTCATCCTCACCATTGTTAAGGTTCGTTAATGATTCCATTATAAACCCCTATTTGCCAAAATGGTTTTCTAAAAGCTATCTCTGTGTTATATTATTATGTTGTTTATATTATATAAATGCCCAAGGACTAGACATGTATTAATAGGGAGCCTTGTGATTGTGGAGCCAGCAATTACTTGACTGGTGATTACTCTATCACAAACTCTGCTGACTCTCAGCGCTTTGGACAGGAGAATAAAATTCCTTCTGCAAATTGGGAAGATAATTTCCTTTGGAATAGTGGTTGTTACACAGTGCTGGAAATCCTCTGAATGCAGATAAGCAGTAAAAGCCAGTTAGCTCCAGGCAATGCCGTTGATGCTTTGGAATAGACTGTCATGGTGGAGAGCCTTATGAGTCACCAGGGACATAATGAAGATGCTAAAGGAGATCTCCAAGCCTTTCAGGAGGGGACGTGCTGGGTGGAAAACCAGGCAGCTGTACCCAGTTCTCTTCCCTCTACTCCTTCCATAGTGTGTCCCAGTGGGTGGGATGACTGTGGGAGTGGGATGAGGCACTTTCTCCCTACTTTCCATAGGGTTAATCACTGTCTCTTCCCTACAGTGTCACTGCACCCCCATAGAAAAGTGACGCCACTTAATCCCCAAAAAGGGACAAGAGAGCAGCATTAGAGGAATGTGCAGGGCAAGATAGAGTGATTATGTCCTGCTTGGTTGCTCCAAGGACCCAAGAATCCCTTCCCACCCCTTGGGACAGTGCAGTCACAGGCTGCCTTTTCCCTGAGGATGCCACAGGACAGTTCTCCCCACGTGTCAGCCTCTTCTGTGGGTGCATCCAAAGGATGATCCAGCTGGGACTCTGCTTCTTCCCCTCTCCTCCTTAAGGGTTGGGGAAGGGACCAGTCCTTGCACACACACCCCAACCACAAGAGGTTACTGTGTAAAACATGAGATTCCAGCACCGTGCTTGAGGAAGTCCAAGATGGAAAATTCTAGCCCAGCGATTTTTCATCATTTTCAAACCACTTTGGCCTTCCCTAGAGCCAGTGGCTTCTCCCTTGTTGGTGAGATCATGGGGAAAGAAGGACCAAGCCCTGGGCCAAGAATCTCCACTCTCAGCTGCTACCAAAAGCACAGGGACTATAGATAAAAGGTCTATACTAGTGCCCTTAAAGACTCAACAGCTTTGCCAGAAGATTCTGGTAGAGCTAAGTTGCCTTTCTGGTCTTTCCCTTTTTATTTCCTATTGTTCCTATAACAGATACCTTAAATATAAATGGTAAAGGTTTCTCCCTACAAATTCTTGGATAAGACTTGATAGTTGAACTCTTGGTGAAGAGCTCTGGAGCCAGGACACTTTAAAGATACCACTTCATGGCAAAGGAAGCTCCCAGCACAGTGCTGGTTACACAGGGGGATGGGATCTTCTAAGAGTTCCAGAAGTTGTGCGGGTTGGCATTGGTTTGCTCAGTGAAACTTTTCCATTGCTGCAAGTGAGCAACTTCCAAAAATATCAATAGTAATAATAAGGAAGTAGAAGAGAGAGAAGGTGTCAGGGGAAGAGGGACAAAATACGTCCTGGCTGTCTCAAGGGAAATGAGGAAGAAATGTAGACCAGCCATAGCCTANACTGCTTTATTATCAGACACAGACCTAGATGTCACCTGTTCTTTTGCCCAAGGCATTCCTGATTTAGCAGCTCTATAGGAGTCCCATTATTCAAAGTTTACTTAAAATAATTACTGTAATCATCCGTATATTGTCACAGTGTAAGGAACCAGAAAATTGCATTGCATAATTCCCTCGCAGTTGTCTGAGAAATCTCCCGTCTGCATTGCCAGCACAGCGCAGAGATTTGATGTGAAATCCCAATTTCCTGCAAAGGGGCTGCCACGGTTTCAAGTTCGCCAGGCGCCGCCACTGATATATTTATATTTTATCTGCCGTGCTCAACAATTGAATGAAAGAGAAGTGTTGGCAGAGGTCAAGCATTGTTTGAACGTGTTGCAAATGGTTTCCCAGGGAAACAGCAAATCAGTACTCGTAGGCTCCTGCAGCATCTCCAGAACAACATCCAGCCACCAGCCATAGCCCCGTGTTTGCTGTAGTACTCGGGACCAAGGGCGATGCAGACTAAAGCCAGAGCGAGCGCCTGAGCAGGAGAGCAATTCCAGAGGATGAAGAAACATTCGGCAAGAGTGGCACCGCTACCATCTTACAATGTTTCCGAATTAAATTCTCCTGTGCCAGACGGTAAATGCTTTTTTTTTTTCCCCTGTTTGTCTCATCCTAGGCAGGAGTTCGCTCCGCGTGCTCCTCCTGCTCCGTTCCATTCAGGGTAACAGGAATGGTGTTTTGTGTGTGTGTGTGTGTGTTTTTAAAGTAATGCTCAGATAGCATTTTTAGCACTTTAATATCATCTGGGGTAAGTGGCAGTTAAATTTCTGTTGCCTGTGTTCAACTGCTGTGTGAGTGATTCCTGGTGAAGAAACTGATGTTGAAATGTAAACAGTGGATAAAGTTGTTGTACTTCAATTCTGGCTTTTAAAATTATGTGAAATTAGGTCCGTGTAATGTTATTGGCTTTTCTGGAGTATTTTACTGTTGGGGTCTAGATTTATTGTTTTTGCTGTAAAGACAGAGGCACCAACTTTTTTTGTGCTTGCTGTCCCTTGGTTCAGCATAGCAGTTGTCCCCTTAAACTGCTTTTTCCCCCCTCATTTTCAGAAGTGTTAGCTCTGAAACAGTTTCTTAATACAAAAACCACAAGACAGAAATTAGGAATTCTTTTGTATGCTCTTGATAGGACAGGAGAGCCTCATTTCTTTAAGAGTGCCCACCAACTTCCCATCACGCTTCAGAGTCACTGGGAATGTGGTGATGTTGTCCAGCAGGAGATTTGACTGCCCTGGTAGTGAAACAAATAAAAAGTCAGTGTGCTGAAAATTTACAGCAGGTATACATGCTGTATAAATCAAAGGTCAAAAAAGGAAGCTTTCTTAAAAATACTCCTGATGTTCAGGTTTCAGTTTTTGACTTAAATGTCTGTAGAAATCTCAGGCTTTAACTGCACTGCTTGAGTTTATAATCCTCAGTGTCAGGTGTTTTAAAGAGCTGCCTGGTACTTCCTGAAGTCGCTTGTTGTGCCAGAAATGAGCTGTTTTCCCACCAAATGTGTCTGGTGAGGACACTGGAGCTGTAAAACTGCAAGGTGCGTGTGCTGTCTCTGGTTTGAGCCAACCAGCAATGAAAATGTAATTCCTTTTTGCAAGTTGAATTCAGCACTACATCCAGGAGCAAAACAAAGCAAGAGCCACGGTCCAGCGCTGGTCAGCAGAGCGTGACTTCCAGTTCTTCGATCTACCTGGCTCAGGCTGCCTCCAATTACAAACAGGGCTGGGGTTTGATAAAACAGGCAGCAGTTTGTGGTGTTTTTCTCAGAATTGTGTGTGTGATATTAAGAATTCTGTAGGCTTGGTAGTTACCTGGTGTTTCTTCCTTGAGGGAAAATGCCTTAAGGAAAGTTGGAGGAGCTGACTGCTTATTGCTGGTGCACAGCACTGGGCTTTAGGATGTGTGATATTGTAATTCATACCCTCACCTGCTTTTTTAGGAGCAGTGTTACAGCCAGGTGAGCTGGCTCTGCTGGTGAAATGGGGTGATTTGCTGCTCTTTATTTCCTGAGGGCTCAGGCCAGGCTTGTGCCACGCTGAGTGGTGAATGCAGGGATTAAAGATTGTCCCTGCCTCACAGGGGTCCAAGACAAGCTGTGGTTCACCGGTCCAGCTGCTGTCAAGTGCCTCTGTTAGACCTGTCTTAACCTTCTGCCCATCCTGGGCTGCAGCAGCAGCATCAAAACTGTGCTGGCTGGTTCCTCAGGGAGGGAAAATCCGGTCTTTGTAGGAAGAAAGGGCAATAGACTGGAAGTGACTACATGACAGCACTTGTCATATCCAACAGGCTGCAAATGGAAAGGTTCTTGCTCAGGATGGACCTGGCCAAGCTGAATTAATACTGGACCCATACATTAAATGTGTGTGCAGCTGGTTTTTACAGATCAGCAAAGATTTTAGCATGTATTCCCAAAGAATCCTAATGGGATGGGGCAGCCAGCTTCCCAAGAGCACTGCATCTGTCCTTGCTTTCTTTCCCAAGCATGGGAGGGCACATGGAAGAGATTTAAGAGCAACTTGGGCTGTGGGCCAGTGTGCTCGGAGGAGAGCAGTGTGCTCTGCGTGGGCAGTTTTCACACAGTTGAGGTTTGTGGCTTCCTAGATACCTCCTGATAAAACCACAGGAACAGCTGACTCCTTGAGAGTGGAGTGAAATCCAGGCAAGAAGACTCCTTTGGTAGTGAAGAGACACCCAGTGCTTGGAGATAAGTGGTCAGAAAGTGCTGCTCATGTGGAAGGAAATGTTGGCAGAAGGGTTGGCACGTGGGTGAGTGGTTCTGGAGGATGTGAGGTGTGTGCCAAGCTGGCACCACAGCCACCAGATCCTTTGGAGAACGTGCCTTCACCTCAGCCTGGCGAGCCCCCAGTCCCCAGCATCAGCCAGGTGTGTGGCATGGACACTGCATGGAGGAGACCTGTCCCAAAAATGCCACCATGGAAAGGCAGGGAGGAGACCTGTCAGAGCTATTACCTCAAGAGTGGAGGAGAAAACAAATGGAAGTATCTCCTGGTGATGCCTAAGGAGGCCAACCTAAAAACAGAGACTGGACAGGAGTAAGGGAATAAAGGTGGATATTTATTTGAAAGGCCTTCAGAGGCACACCCTGGGCAGGCCAAAGGCTACACCCAAGATGGACCCCGAGTCACGAGTTCTTCACACTTTTATAGCTTTGGTCCATTTGCATCTCAGCATAATTTCACCAATTCAACTTTAGCTAATGATGGAATTTCCCCTCAGCTTGCCCCCCTTCTCAAGATGCTGGGTTACACATTTTGGGCCTAGGCCGGGCTGGGTGTCCTTGGAGAGCAGCCTGGAGAGGCTTTGTTCTGTCTGTCTCAGCATGAGAGAGCAGCAGCTCCCAGGCTGCAGGACACTGCAGAGTTACACACTGGGAACACAGAATTGGAAAAATATAAAAGCTAAAACCTAAGACATCACTGGGATCGCAAAATGCAGTGATACAGTGATAAATCCCTGCTGTTGCCCCAGCTGCTTACCTGGAAAATGTTCCTTTAATCCACCCTTCCCCAAATGTGCCTTATTAGGCTCCAAGTCAGGAAAGGAAATTGAAGCATGTGCTCAATGTGCCGCAGAGCTGCCATGGCCTGAGTCTGAGGCAGTCGGGCTTGGACTCATCCACATCCATCTAAATATAAGCCTTGGTGAGTACCAAGAAAGTCGTGGGAGCCTCCCAGAGTCATCAGGAGAGCTGGGCACCTCCGGGAGGTGATTCACCTCCCAAGATAGGTATCTGGAATGAATCACTCCCTGGAGGCACCCGAGTTTGTGTAGTGTAGGAAATAAATACAAATCCCAAATGTTGCCGAGCTGTCTGTCAGTGTGCCGGCTGCTCTTGTGGATCTTGGGAGATCCACGAACCAGCCCAGATTTATTGCAGTGTTTCTTGAAAGTAGAAGCTATATTGTAATTATTTATTAATGAGATACATCAGTGATATCTGGACTGTCCTGTGTGTAAATTCCTTTCACAACAACTTCATGTCAAAGCAGCCTCGTGGCTTTCATTGAAGCTACTCTTGAGTTACAGCAATGACAGTAAAAGTGAGAGTTGAACTGGGAACGCTTATTTCTTTTTGGAAATGTCATCAAATTCTAGCAATGACAAGATTAATTTTCAGAGGGTTTTTTTTAATAGATTGTTAACTTTTTGGTTTGGAGTAGAGTGTATAAATTGTGAAACGATTGGAGGCACATCTGATATAATTCATTACAAAATTTGTAGCAGAGGGTTTTTTTAATGAGATGTGTGTGCTGCTCTGAATCAAATGACTTGTGTTTATCTTGCTCAGTCAGTGGTGGAGTGGTGAGAAGATGGTCTGATCCCAGGCCAGTGAATCCTGAGATTGGCTTGAATTGGGGTTGGATCAGGTATATCTGGGGGGGAGGGGAACTCCTGTAGTCTGATGCAGCAAAGGATATCCCTTTGAATGTGTGAATCCCAAAGGTCGCACTCAGGAGTTGTCACTCAGGTGGTCTCAGAGGAGTGTTTATATAAGCAGAAGCTTAAAATAAAGCCCTGGTTCTGCAATAAGGAGACAAAAAGTCTTAAATTCCAGTGTTGTTCCCTCAGACAGGAGGTGTTGCCTCCACCTGAATAAAAACATCTGTCAGTCCAGCTGCCTCCTCCTCACAGAGTACTCTGGTGTGGGACCATCCCTGTTGTCCTTCCTGGGGGCTGAACCAAAGCTCACCAAAATCAGGGGCTCTTCCCAGGAGCTGCATCAGAGATTGGATCCATCAATGTGCTCTGGAGTCATTCATTGGCGTGGGCTTTGCTTGGCTGGACAGTGGGGTGCAGACACGTTTTTGGGTGCTCTTCTGCAGCTTGGCCTGGCTTCCCCCAGCAGCTCTCAGCCAGGAATTTGCTCTCTGTGACATTTATGGTGAGGGAGGGAGAGTATTTGTGTGCCTGGTGCTGCCCTTCCCAGGCAGTGTTCCGGATACCGTGTCCAGGGGTTAAGGAAGGAGCAATGAGCAGAGGCTCTTTGCTTGGGAAAAGTTCTGTGCTGAAGGAGGAGATGTCCATACCCTCCCCACGGGAGGTCGGTGTGTTCAGACTCCAGAGCTGTCATGGTTAATTACGAGATTTCAACACAGTGTTTGTTTCTCAGTGGAGATTCCAGCAACGTTTTCTGACAGCAGAATTCAGTCCAAAACATTCCGCTCCAAACGGGTGTTCTAAATTATTTTTTTTTTAGGTCATTTTGTGTTGTAGAAGTTTTGATTTCAACATATAAAAATCATTCTTCATTTGCAGCACTTCCTTCTATATTCCTTCAAACTCTAAGTATGCTGTCATGCCCAGTAACTTTAAAATATGAGTAGCCACTGTGTTTCAAAATGCATATTCCAGCTGCCAGTTCCACCACAGATGTTCTCAAATAAGCCTCTTTCCCAGGATCTGTTCTGTCACTCCCACACTGGTGCTGGTGTGTTATTTTTGGTGTCAAATCAATGAAATTCCTTGTCCATGCTTAAAAAGAGGCAGTGATACATTTGTTCGAGTTATGCTGAAATGAGAAAAATATATTTCCGTATTTTTAACTATACTTTCAATAAAATGTAGATAAAACTGAAGTTTGAACAGGGATTTGGGTTTTTCTAATCTTTTTTTTTTGTATGTTTTGAGGAAAGGCCTCAACCCAGAGCAATACAAACAGGAGCCACTTGAGAAGTCCTTTAGAGTGGCCTTTACCCTCAGGGCTCTGTAAAAGGCAGTCCACAGCTTGGCTACACCCAATAGCACATTCACATGCTTCCTGCTAATGTCTTTTTTAGTTTTTATTGGTTTTTTTTAATAGCTGCAGCTATTGAACATCAGGGGTGTTCAATCCTGGATCCACTTTGTGCTGCTGTCCTTGGTCAGAGGCTTTGGGACACAGCACTGGATGCAGACCATGCAGAGCACATTCTCTGGTTGGCACAAGAGCCTCCATCTCAGAGCAGGTTCTTCAGCAGAGGAACATGCAGCTGATGTGCAGAAAGTTGCATTTACAGGCTTGCATTTAGCAGGGTTGCATGCAGAGGCATCAAACTTCGAGTATTAATAAGGGAAGCCCCATCTCAGAGAGGAGCCTGGGGGTGTGTGAGGAGATGCCTTTGTGCAATTTATGTAGTGACTATTTCACACAAATATAAGAGGGAGAGTGACTTTTTACAAGCAGATAATGACAGGACAAAGGGGAATGGGTTTAAACTGAAAACGATTTAGATTAGATGTTAAGAAGAAATTCTTGGCTGTGAGGGTGGTGAGGCCCTGGCACAGGCTGCCCAGAGAAGCTGTGGCTGCCCCATCCCTGGAAGTGCTCCAGGCCAGCTTGGAGGGGGCTTGGAGCAACCTGGGATAGTGGAAGGTGTCCCTGCCCATGCCAGGGGGTGGAATGAGATGATATTTAAGATCTCTTCCAACCCAAACCATTCTACAATTCTGTTACCACTGCTACTAATTCTAACATTAACCTGGTGCATTTGCATGTCCCACGTGTGCAGATCTCACTGTCTTTCCATCCCAAGCACAGCCTGTGTGTACAAATACCACTACTTGACCTGCTGGGGCCTCTCCCAGACCTTGGAGGTTGTATGAACAGACATCACTGGTGCTCTGACTGCAGGTTTCATCTGTCAGATCATTCCAGGCACTGAGACAGCAGCATGGTGGAGCTTCCACACTGGCAGTGGAGTCCAAAACCAACCAGAGCAGCTGGGAGCAGACACACTGCAGGTGCCAGGACCAAGTGGAATCTCAGGTTGTTCACACAACTGACATGGACCATACCACACACATGGTCCTGCCCGTTCCTGGCCATTTTAATTTAATTCTGAATTCCTTAAGTTGCCAGATCTCATAGTGTTAGATGCAGACGCACTCGACTCCTCCTCATTATTTCTTTGTATTAGTTATTATTATAGTTCTTTGTATTTCTTTTGCTCAAAACTGACTTGTGGTTTTGCAGCTGGCAGAGTTGGGCACATCTTTTTGATTTAATGTCTTACCCTCAGTCTATCCAGCTGTTGCCAGGTTTTCCTGTTGTTCATATATTGATTTAGATTGTTGTGTTTCTATTCCAGATCGTAGCTATAAGGGGAATCAAGGTCCTTATTTTTTCAGCAGTCTGGGCCCTAAGTCACAAGTTAGCCCCCTGGGACTTGGTCCCAACACTATTCCCATCACAAAGCCAAGGAGATGCAGGTCTGGGGGGGATTTTCTTTTTGACTGTCTAACTTGGATTCTCTTCCCTGACCAATAAGCTGGAACTGCTCATCTGGAAGGGTAGTTAGGTGCAAGGATGTAGAGTGGCACATCCCTTGATCAGGCACTAAGTGAATTACAGGATGTGAAATTTAAGTTATTTACTCCCCTTCCTTCTCTTCGTTTATTTTATTACAAGGGTGGGAGGGCACGTGGAAGTTGTTGAGATTCCTGGTTGTAAGCAAAGTTGCTGTCTGCTGATCTGGAGTGAGGGCTGTGTACAGACACTGAAGGGATAATTGGCAGGAATTGCTGATGGATGTCACTAGTAAACCACAACAAAAATATCTGCTTTTTCTGCTTTCTGCTCTTGACAATAGTTAATCATAGTACAAGAGAAATGCTGTACGCCATCACTGAGTCATTTGTTTTTCATTATACTCTGAAAATCTTTTCCCCTAGGAC
>VWZT01000871.1:44865-98077 GCA_013397055.1 Pachycephala philippinensis
AAATTATTGTAACCTTCTCATCCCCTTCAAACATAAAAACTTCCAGAACAAACAAATAATAAATGAACAAGGCGTCACTCTGAACAGACATCTGTGCACTACTAATACACAGAGACCATTGCAGTGTTTAAATGGAGAACATTATCTCCAAATGCCTGAGACATGCTGAAGGGAATTTTCTTCACTGAGCAAGAGATGCTTATTCCTCAAACCTGTGTAGCACGCTGCCAGCAAAGCGTGTTTGCTTGTTTTCTTGATTTTGCTTGGCTTTTGTAAAATGTAATCATGACTTCATGTCCCTGGTCAAATTGCTGGTTCTGGGGTTTGCCCTTCAATTTTAACTTCCCAGCTGTTGTGTTCAGGTTTGTCAGTGTGTGTGCCCAGACACTGAGCTGGTTGTACTGGCTTGCTGTGGGTTTACACCAGTGCAGAATTTGATTTTACAGGCAGTGCCTGGGATAAACTAAGCTATGGATCTAAGTCACGGTGGATTGATGGTGTTGCGTACCCTGCTCCCAGCGGTGTGGTAACAGTAGCAAACAATCCAATTAAAGCCATGGCTAATCCCACCTAATGAGGTTTTGTTGTAAAATGGACAGAAGCAGCTCTCTTCACCTCTCCCAACAGCAGCACCACTCAACCCCCTTTCCGTGTGCTTCCTGATATTTCCCTGGCTGCAAAACTCCCATCATCTCCTTGCTGTGCATCCATAAGGGCAGAATTTCACTGTGAGAGCCTCCAGCCCTGCCGATGGTGAGGTGGCTGCTCAGGGGGAGCTCATGCACGGGCTGTGGGGACACTTGTGGGGTGTGAGCGGGTCCGTCACTGCGGCGGCTGTTCGCTCCTGCAGGTGAAGGAACGTTGGCAATTCTTTCTCCAGGGCCCAATTTAGCAGGAACATTCAACTGACGTATTTTCCACACCACACCAGACCTGCTCCTACCTCCATCCATCTGTCAAAGCCCAGCGATTGTTTCCGTGGCAGTGCAATGGAGACGTCCTTTTGTCAGTGCAGAAACAATGGTAGATCAGGAGCTGAGATTTTGAGGACACGGTAAAATAAGTCTATTTTAATACTGGATGAGTAAAAGGCAGATTGTTGGTGCCTTGAGTGACCTTTTGGCAAAGCTGCTCTCTCTCCTGACTACGGTGGTAGCCAGAGGTGACCAGTGCTCTGCAGGGCTTTGGGAATATAACACATAGAAATTGTTCAGCTCATTTGCATCACCTGTTTAACCATTGGTTTCATTGTGTAATCAAATAAAGAGAATGTATTCTGGCGCATCCCATCAAGCCAGATGTTGCTGTCTCTAAATGAGCCAGCACTTCGTGTCAGTAATGCAGTGTCGTTAATGCACAGATGGCTTTTGGAAAGGAATTCAGTTACCTGTTTGAGAGGTTCTGAATTTCCATCAGGGCAGTTGGATAAAAAAAAAAGAAAAGAAAAAAACCCAATCAGTTCTATAATGATCTGGCCATATAGAATTTAGTTCCAGGACTGCATTTTTGTGTTGCATTGATTATTTAGCTGGCAATGCATTTGATCCAGGACCAGAGGGAACAGCATGAAGCTGTGTCGGGGGAGGTTCAGGTGGATATTAAGAAAAGGTTCTTACTGCAGAGGGTGGTTGGGAAGTGGTCACGGCACCAAGCCTGACAGAGCTCAAGGAGCATTGGGACAATGCTCACAGTCACATGGTGGGATTCCTGGGGCTGTCCTGTGCAAGGCCAGGAGTTGGACTCCATGATCTTTGCGGGTCCTTCCAACTCAGGGTATTCTATGATCCACTTTTACTAGCAACCGTGAGACCAGAAACATTGTCCAAATGAAATGCCATGGTTTGTTCTCTTAGGTTACAATGTAAGATGTAACCGAAAGTATGTATTCTATCACCATCTGTTAAAACCAGGTGGGGCAGTGCTCTTTGTCTCTTCCATGACACGTCCCTGATAACTCCCTCTGGAGGGATATCTTCTGTTCATGGCCCATCCAGCCTCACTGTGTGACTCATAAAATTACATCAGCCCATTGTGAGATGCTCTGCCCAGGGGGAGGAACCGAGCATTCCTACCCGGATATAATCTGAGGTTTGGACCACCACAGTCAGCCCTTACCTACTGCATTCCCAGAGGACAAGAGCTACATAACCACCACCGGACCTTCAGAGGAAGACCAGACCCACCTACAGGGTCACTGCTACAACAGAGCCGTATCTCTCACCTCAAGAGGACTGCAGCCACCCCTCAATGGGACTGCTACCAGCCCCCTGCCCAGCAGGGTGTAAGGCTGTATCCTGACTCCGGCAGGTTCAGCCAGTGTTTCTGTATTATTGCCTTGTTATATATACTAGTAAAGAACTGTTATTCGTATTTCTCATATCTTTGCCTGAAAGCCCTTTAATTTCAAAATTATGATAATTTAGAGGGAAGGGGGTTACATTTTCCATTCCAAGGGAGGCTCCTGCCTTCCTTAGCAGACACCCATCTTTCAAACCAAGACAGTTTTTTTATTCCAAGCACTGCTGTCACGTGCTAAAGATGTCATATACTTGAAGGTGATCTGAAGAGAGTTGAGTTTGAACCTCAGAGTGTAATCCTTCTCTTCAGGCTTCCTGGAAAATAGTGAAGGGATTTTTCTAGCCAAGGCGAGGACACATTTTCTCACTGTGTGAGCTGCATCTGGAAACCTGTACATGAGCAGAAAGCCACAAGTGATGTATTGCATCTTTCAGAGGGGCAAGGGAGCTGTGCATTGTTTACAGGTGGTTGGTGAAAATGCTTGTGAGGACCAGCATGTGCTTCTTCTTCCTGGCTTGAGTGGACACAATGGCAGCAGCAGATGGTGGTCACCTCGTCCCCCAGCTGGGACTCAGAATGGTGTAAAAGAATGTGGAAAGGCTGGACTTGAGTGATACTGATCACATGGTTTAGGTTAGTCACAAGCATAATTACCTTGCTGAATCAAAGTACACTGGGATATGTGTATAATAATTAATGCAAGATGGGGACAGACTTTGTTAGAGTCATGTGGAGAGCCATGTGTTTCCCTTGCTGCTTTCCCTTTGGTCTTCATGTGCAGAGAAGTGGCCTTACTTCTTAAGCTATAAAGCATCTACATTGGCAGGGCAAGGAAATAGATGTGCTGAAACAGATTAATAAACTAAAAGTAACCATACAAAAATGGGAAAAAGCATGGCTTTGTTTTCATCCAATAATGAAAAATAATCCAGGTGGATTTGGTGCATTAAGATGTGCTGGATACAATCATGTGTGGTACTTTCCAGTTCTCCCTTTCCTCTTTGGTCAATCTCATTGGCAGAGTCCTGCTTTGACACTTGGTTACAACCTCTAAGGAATACTTCTAGCAGCAAGATCTGACACTCTGGCAAGGTTTTTCCTGTTTGNTATTTGTTTTTTCCCAATCTCTTCCAGTAGCATCCTCTTAAGATAGCAAAGGATGCCCAAAATGTAGATTCGTTCTCAGCCTGTGTTTCACCCCCGCTAAAGCCACGGACTGTGTAAAAAGTCCCACCTTATGTTAACATCTCTACTTGGGATGGTTGTTCAGGGCCAGGTTGGATGAGGCTTTGAGCAGCCTGGTCCAGTGGAAGATGTTCCTGTCCATGGCAGGGGGTTGGAACTGGATGATCTTAAGTTCCTTTCCAACCCAAACCATTCTGTGATTCTGTTATTCCATGTATGGAAGTTCAGTGGAAAATTCTGCTCTTGATCCCTCCAAATCTGGAGGGTCTTAGCAGATCCCTCCTCAAGAGCTGAGAGTTGTGGAGTGAGACGAAGAACCAGAGTTCCATGAGCTCTGCCTTCCCTTCCTCTCCAGTGGGGTAACACTGCCCACCCGGGAGGTGTCATTGCTCAGCTGTGCAAACGGGGATTTGTTGTCCCTGCTGCTGGCTCCAGGTTTGGAAAGTGAGCCCAGCATTATCTTTTCACCCTCCCCGTCAACAGATATCCTTAAAATATGTTCAGATTGAGCAGCATTAGGTGTCCCAGGCTCTCTAGCTGTAACAATGAAATATTGATAAATGGCTGTGCTGTCTGATTGCTTCAGGTATAAGGGAAGAAGAGTTCAGTAAATCAAGCAATGACTTTCGATTTAATGCAATCTCTTGAATTACAGTTTTGGTCTCACCTGCTGGGTTTGTCAATGCACAGGAGAAGATTCATGCTGCTCTGGTGTACCAGATACAAATAACTCAGAGCTCTTTTTGCACATGAGGAAAAATAGGCTTCCATCAAATTTTGGTTTCAGGTTACCTGATAGATTTCTGCTGAGTATAATGTGAATCTTGTTCTGAAATGAATTTGAATTGAGACATAACATGTGTCTTTCAACATAAAGGAATCTTTTTAAATGATGAACGTCAAAATGAGGAGTGATTTGGAGCCAGTCACCTCAGTGGCTTCTTCTCCAAGGACAGGCAGTCAGCAAACACTTCCTGAAAATAAAACCTCTTTAAGTTGTGGACTTGAAAAATCAGAAATGCCTTTTTGAATATTTCGCCCCACAAGCAGTGATTGGCTTAACCTCATGGAGGCTGGGACTAATTTTCAGATGACAAATGAAGGTGTAACTTGCAAGAGTAACTTGTGAGATGTTTACTAAGTCTTACGAAATATGTGATGTTATTCTTGTTTGACCAGTGGGAGAGGTAGCTCTTGGAGTTTTGAAATAGTGCAACAAAGTCATGCAGGGAGTTGTGTGGCTGCTAGATCATTATCTTCTCCATTAAAAAGTAAATACATGAAGGTGAACAACTTTTTAAAGGTCTGAAAACATCTGGTGGGCTCTAGAAAGCTCTTTCCAAAGTAATGCTCATCAAAAATTGAGGAGAAGCAACATAGTGCTTAGCTTGTTTCTCATCATATAGGTCTTAATTCTTCAAAGTGGGTTTGTGGGTCTGCTGTCGTCGAGTGTGGGTTGTTTACTGCATTGATTGGATCTGTAGGACTTCGTGGTCAGTTGGAATCTAAAGTTGGGTATCCCCCTTGAGCCAGAGTTCCCTCATACTGGACAGAGAAGAAAAGGAAAAACATCTTGAGAAAGATCATCTGGAGGGGGTCAGCCGCTGATTCAGTCACTTGTCCACTTGGTGGGTAAAAATTAACCTTGCAGGCTCTAAAGAGGCTGAGAGATTTTTTTTTTCCTGTATAATTCCATATTTTATACATCGATCTTTGTTAGACTTGGTGAACCCAACACACCTTTAAGTCCATGGAAGATTGTATGAACCCTCTGGCAAGAGTCCCGTCTCGATTCTTGAGTCTTGGATACAGCCCTTGCTTTGGAATATACTTTCAAGTAGTAGTTGGGTTTGATGTTTTTTGCTCACAGTGTACTGGAATGGCTTGTGTTGCAACAATGTCCCCCTCTGGGATTTCTGCCACAGTTGTTGCACATGTGGCACCTTACAAATGGGGTTTGTGTCTATTTTTTTATTCTTTTCAATATGAAATAGTTGGGATTATCATATAAAGTCCTTCCAAGTCATGGCAAGGTCAGTGGCTGCTCTGGGTACAGGTACATTCCACAAGTTTAGGTGAGATGGTCGGTCACCGGTTGAAGTAGCAGCTGCAAAACGGGCAGTGAGTGATCTCAGCTGCCCATGAACACACATTTATACTTGCCAAAATGGCCTGTCATCCTCACTTTCTGCTGGAGAAGAAGATCCTCTTGTGCTGGTCGTGTGTTGACCTCTTACAGAGACACCTTTTGTAAATTTGGGAGTCCATGCACGATCGATCACCAGTCACACTGATGGATTCGAGCACTGCACTCCTTGCTGTTGTTTCCTGATCCTTAATCCAGTCCTTCAAGCTCTTACTTGTTAAATATGGTGTCCTACTCACTGGAAAATTTTTCATCTGGTGCCACTGGTATTTGTGGGACCTGGGTCTTCTCTGCTGCCTCGTGCCTTTGCCCAGCCTCCATATGAAGTGTCTCATCTTGGAGTTGTCTGCATAGGAAGAGAAAGCAACTTCTCTGAAAATGTGGAGATTCTGATTTGGTGTCTGTAAAGGCTTAAAATCGGCATCTTCAATCCTGTAGCAGAAATCTTCATCCAAAAGACCTGTAAGTGACCGTGGCTTCATTCCATACAAGAGTCTCAAGGATCATTCTGGAGTGTGGAAGGAGGAAGCTCTCCTCTAGAGAGGCTCCCAGCACTGAGGGAGGCAGTGGTTCCTCAGCCCTCCTTCCCACCCTAAGGGGGAATGGTGACCTCTCCTTTGGCCTGATTCAGTGTCAGTGCTCAGGAAGGGGCCCACGTGAGTACAAATTCCTTTGACTGTGCAGACCCTGTGGATGGAGCCGTGGGGCTGAGAATACACTGCAGCATGGGGCTCTCATTTCTTCAGGGGGAAGACTGGTTTTCATGCAGCACCTTTTTATCTGTAAGGGGGGAGAGAGTTAAGTATTTATTTACTCACTTATTTGCTTTCTCCTGAGCAGAGCTGAAACCTGCATTTTTGCCGTGCGCTTCCTTTTGTATGCATTTCACTGCCAGCCTGTTTGAAAGCCCCGCGTTCCTCCGGGGACTTTCCAGCCAAAACTGATGCAAACTCTTTCTTCTCAGGTGCCTCACGATCATCTGTCATCCAATGCAAGCCAGGAGGCAACTGCCCCAGCAGACACAGAGGCATGACTAGGCAGCTCTCCCCTCTATCTGTTGCTGAAGATTCTGCTGCTCCCATTCTTGAGCTGCAGAATCGAAGTCCCTCGGGAATCTGTCGGCACAGCAGAGTCGAGAGGCAGAGCAGATCAGGTAGGAACCACAGCTGCACTCCCGGCGCCACCGCGTGCCTGCCGGAGGCCTCTTCCCTCCGTCTCTGGAGAGATGGGGCAGGGCCCGAGCATGCTGACGTGTGGTTTGCGGTGCTGCGAGCAGCAGAGCCCCGTGCGGGTCCTTCCCGAGCCCGGGGGCGAGGCGGGAAGGCGGCAGGACGGGAGGAGAAGCCTGGGATTCATTCGCAGGTACACGATGTGTTAGGTACCGGCACGGCGCGAGGCACGGAAGAGCCTCGGAGCTGGTTAGCCCTAGCACACGGGTAGATTTCACAGAGGGGTTGTGTCTCCTCAGCTTCAGCCTGGCCACAGAGCAGGGCCCTTGAGAGTTCCTTCTCAAAGGCAGTGACAACCTCAGCTCGCAGCACGGATGGTCTGATGAAGAGCAAGAGAAGGAGGAGCAGGTGGAAGGATTTCTAGGGAAGACCATCGCGGTTCAGATCTTCCATCAGCTGCACGTCAGGGCTTCAATCACCCCCTTCACTGCAGAAGTTTGGCTCAAATGAGCCCATAGGTGTGGTGAACACTGACCTCTTCACCATGGTGTCCATCCAGCAGCTGCAGGGATGGGATGGGAGCAGTTGCAATGTGCAGCCACAGGCCTGTGAGCCCGCTAAACCACACTGTTGAGGAGGAGAGACTTTAAATGAGTGAAGTAATTTAACTGCCCAAGTTTTTTGGAAGGAAATTGTCTAATTGCCCAAGTTCTTTGGAAGACTGGCTGTGTAGATACTGTCAGCAAAAAGGGGAGGAAAAACAGGTTGGATCTCCCTTGCACACTGGATTTGGGGGAGCTGAACCTTCCTCTTGTCACTTCACCACCGATGGCAGCAAGAGTCCTTCTCGTGTTGGAAAACAGAGGGGTCTCGTACTCCAGGAGTACTCTCTTGATGGAAAGCCTCAGAAGAATTTTGGAGGTGATCGTTGCTCCAAGGAGTGGATGCAGCATCTTGCGGTTAAGATCATAGCTAAGATACCAGAAAACCAATGTAGGCTGAAATAACTGTGCATGGTGGCATCCAAAATCAGAATCCATCTTCTCCAAGAAAGGGCTCTAGGCCACTTGAGAAGTGCCTGGACATCATACTCTTCTAAATATTTACTTTGTATTTATTAATTTCCCTTTTTATCCTGATCTTCCTTTCCTCTTCAGAGAAGTCTAACTAGGACTGACTCAATAGATAAACAAATAAAAAGAATATAATTTTCTAGGGTGTAATTGCCAAATAGCTAAAAGAGTTCCAGTGAAAAGCTGTAGGTTTTGGTTTCCCACATCTCACTCTTCTGAAAACTGAAAGGAAAAGGTTTTTCTGTGACCATCCTGTCAGTAAGAATTGTGGACCAAAGGACCATGCAGGGATGTTCCTGCTCACTGCTTTCCACACAGTTTTCCATTGGCCAGTGCCATCTCCTCGTGTCACCTGCAGTGTGATCTGCATTCTTACCTGTCCTTTATCCTCACTGAGTCCTCAGCTTGTTCCTGTGCTCCTCCAGGATGAGTCTCTTGGTTTGTTCCAGTCCCATCTAAAAGCAGACCCCAAGGATTTCTGCTACCTTGCCAGTTGTAAAATGCTGTTTCCCAGCCACTTTGGCTGATCAGTTTGTTTTCTCCTCATTATCATTTGGTGTCTAAACACAAGAGCTTGCTCCAGCCCCAGCTTCGTGACTTGGAAATCCCTAAACCTCTTTAATAGGAACCATGTGCCTGCTCATCCTGTGCCTTCTAGTTCAAGCCCTGTCATTATTTTGGAAGATATTTCTTCTCTTGTCCTTTTGATTCTTTGGCCAGGAATTAGGTGTGCACATCCCATGGGTTTTGAAAGCAGCTGTCAAGCTGTTCTGTCGCTGGGATCAATCACAATTCCACTTCAGTTAATTGCAAATATCTGGTCTGGAGTTAAGTGCCTCCAGTGAGCTAGGATGTAGATGGATATGGATATATGAGGATGCAATCAGCTCCCCTCTCACCATGCCTTTCCATTATCATTAAATATAAAGGGCCCCCAGACAACACGTTTATCCTGAATACACAATTATTTGCTAACTACATCACGTGGGATGAATCCCACTGATTAAACACTCAGAGCAGCTCCCCACTGTACATTTATTTGTAAAAACTTGCTCAGGACTTTAAATGCGAGGTAGGTCTTGCAACAAGTGTGTGTTTCTGTGCCTTTTGCTGACATTCAGACCTGGGACTGCAACATCCAAGTCAAATGCTGATGGCAGTGTCATGCGTAGTGACACCAATTGCATCATTATTTTGTAATTGAAAAACAGAAAGCGTGGCTAAAGTGCTTTATTCTTCTATCATTGTGTGATTATTTTAAGTGGTAGCTGGAAAAGGACTAATTGCATGGTAGTTTTACTTAGCAGGAAGACCTGCAAGTCGATGCTACTATAATATATTCTTTTTAAGCCATTCTAACTTGCAAATAAACTGTAATTTACCTTTCAGTAGATGTCAGTCATTATTAGTACCATAAAAATATCTATTTTCTCTCAGCAGCCAAGGAGAATGCTTAAAGGATGCTTGCCTTTTCAGACCCGTGGCTGATTATCCTCTGCATGTTTTTAATAAACCTGTAATTTTATTTAAATTCTTGATTCACCACTAAACAATGGAGCCACCGAATACAGATCATTTTTAGGAAAAAAACCACATCACACCATTACAACTACAAAAAGCTCCATGTCCTAGATAGGAGGATTCTTGATTGCAAATGCACTCCCTGCTATGATAAATCTTTTTTTATGTGTAATGTTGGTTTACAGTAATAGCTTGGAACCCCAGTCTGACATTTCTTTATGGCTGTAGCAAAAGCATTAATATAAAAGGAAGCTAAAGCTGAGTGTGAAAGGATACCTCTGTCACATAAAAGTTGGATATAGGACAGTGAACACTCTCCCTCAGTGCATCTATAACTTCTCTCAAAATCATATTGTTTCTTCCGTATATCACATCATGTATTAATGTGACTGATAATTGATGGGAGCAGTTAAGAATAGCTTCAGGCAATGATTTTTACAAGATTTTTCCCTGTTTCTTCTACCAAACTGGTGTGATGTGGTCAAAGAGGGTGAATGGCTGGAGCTCAGTGCTGCCCCGGGAGCTCCAACACTCCACAGCAGTGTTAGTGCTCCTGGTTTTCAGCTGGGATCTGGGAAACCATAACAGGGATCATGGGTTGCATCTCTGGGAGATGTGTCTGGAGAGCAAGTCACCAGTGAGATGAAATTCTCCCCACTTGTGTCAGGAAATCTGCACTTGGGTCTGAAAACCACTGTGCTAAAATGGGAAATGCCAGCTCTCGGGTTGCTCCTTGTTTATGTGCAGAGGTTTTATTTCTAGGCATGTCAAGCTTCACTTTTGTCCAGCTTCCTTTGTTAACTTCAAAAATGTAAGTACACCAACCTGACTGCAAAAAGCCTTTCTCTGCTTGGGTACATAAAACCACCAAACTGTTTCTTTATTCCCCATCCCAGCTTGCAAATAAAAAAGTGATTCTGGAGTTAAAGTTTTGAGGAATAAGAACTTGTTCCTGTCTCCAGACCTATAGGCTCAGAGAGCTCTTCCGTTGCACAGTAATTGACTCTGTAATGTCGTTGGTTCCAAGGGATGTATTTTTATTCTGGAGGTTTGCTGGCAGAGGGAATGAAGGGCTGATAAAGCAAATAGTGACAACAGCTTATTTGTAATACTGTTACCTCAGCCCTCGGTGTTGTGTTTGTGTTTGGTTCTGCCTCCTTGAAGTGACAGAGATGGTGTTATTAAAATATTTTTGTCCAGGTTTTCAGTATTTATGGGACATAGAGGAGTTATAGGGAGAAGGCAAGGGATGATTTGTGACTTGGACCAGAAGGGGAAGTGTTGCCAAGCATTGTTTTGAATGCATTCATTACATGTACAACTCTCTATTCTTCCTTTCTTTTTTTTTTTTTCAGGAGAAGAAGGAACACAAACGCACACAGAGAGCAGCAGCCAAGAAGCTGAAAGACAGACACGATGCCAGTCTTGCACATCCACATTTCTCAAGCTAATCTGGAGATTCCTGATCATTTTGTCCGTCTCTTCCTCCTGGGTTGGGACCACACAGTTTGTCAAAATCACGTTTGAGACCTTTGACTGTCCCTTTTTCATGACTTGGTTCTCAACAAACTGGAACATTATGATTTTTCCCATTTATTATTCCGGGCACCTTGCAACTGCACAGGAAAAGCAGTCTCCAATCAAAAAATTCAGGTAGGCTTTGTCGTGGCAATGTTCCTTTAAACAACCTAATTCCTGAGGGCTGAGATCACTGCTGGGCTCAGTTCCACCCGAGGTGTCAGGAGGCAGAATAAAGGTCATGCTGCAGAAAACCTCATTCATAAATAGCTCACAGGAGGCTGACAGATGAGTGATGTGTGCTGGATAAACGGGTATTTGATTGTTAAAGGGTTTTTTTAATGAGTTGAAAAGGTCAATAATCTGTGTATAATCTTTTTATATTGTCTAATATCTCTGTATTTTGTGTTCTTGCCTGGATCAGGCCATTGATTTGTCTGTCCCAGTCCATTTATGATAGAACAGCTGTGTTGGGTACAACCAAGCCAACTCCTAGCTGAAAGAAAGATGCTCAGAGCTGAGGAGGTGGTTTCCTTGTGGAAGACCATGGCTTGCTCTCTATGCTGAGCAAGTACAGCAGGATCCAAACTGCCCTTTCCTCCTGCTGGAAATTTATAAATCCCTCTTCAGTAGCCCCTGGGAAATCAGAGAAATACAAGGTTAAGGGAGAAGCCAAAGAAATCATCCAGTCCAACCACCAGGACCAGGCTGGCTTAGCTTCACCTCAGCCAGTTCTGAAGGAAACCACATCTAATCTGTCTCTGGTGCTTGGAAATACCTCACACTCTGTGACAATTAATTTCACAGTTCTTCCTCCATTTTTATCATTCCACTGCTCTGACAGTGGTGTGGGAGCTGCTTTAAAGGACGGGACAAACTCAGCTCACCAAGAGATACCACACCTTGCCCAGGGAGGGAAGGGATTCACAGGGTCGTTTTGGGACCCAATTCTGTTGTTCCAGTACAGGTTTGCTGTGAAAACAACCTGGCTGACTGCAGCAGAATTGTCTGTTCCACCAGGAATCACCCAGCGTGGGTCCTGCCCCTGGCTCCTGCTGTCACTGAGCACCCAGGGAATCCCATTTGTGACTGTCAGGCTGCAGTGTAGCAGGGCCAAACTCTTCCCTCAGCTGCTTTTTGCCAGGATCTGGGATGTAATTTGGCCCTAAATTATCATTTCTGTCAAATCAGTGTGACTGAAATTGAACAGTTGCACTTAATTAAGTGCTTCTCTGCAAACCCTGGTGCTTTGTCTGTTAATGATGCTTCATTCAGATTTCTGCTGGAGTGTTTGTGAGAACATTAACACTGTCAGCCTGGCTTCTGCGTGTGGGGTGAAGTAATAACAACTGCACAGCAGATAAGGAAGAAGGTGACAGGAAATATCCCTGCAGATAAATCCCCTGCAGTTGGTTCATTGATTGTATCTCCATCAGAGTGAAATTTTGGGGCAAAACATTTGGGGCAATGCATAAAAAACCCCTGTCCTTAAATGACTGATACTTTTCCCCATGATGCCTAAAGAGGCCANCCATTTGCATCTCAACCCAATTTCACCAATTAAACTTTAGCTAATGATGGAATTTCCCCTCAGCTTGCCCCCCTTCTCAAGATGCTGGGTTACACATTTTGGGCCTAGGCTGGGCTGGGTGTCCTTGGAGAGCAGCCTGGAGAGGCTTTGTTCTGTCTGTCTCAGCATGAGAGAGCAGCAGCTCCCAGGCTGCAGGACACTGCAGAGTTACACACTGGGAATGCAGGATTGGAAAAATATAAAAGTTAAAACCTAAGGCATCACCCAGCTGTTAAGAATTCAACTTTTAAAGTTGAGGACAGTCTTAAATGCCCACAGGAATTTCTGCAGTGCGTCTGTGAATGTGTGGAGTCAGGACACCACTGTTAGAGCTGATGGGAATCTTCCCAGCGTATTTCTTATTTCAGATATGTCAGGAGCTCACGTCCCAAGGACGAAGTAAATGCTGGTAAATAATTATTTTATCAGGGGGAGCAACTACTTGGTCTGTGCTGTGTCACAACTTTTCTGTCCAAACTCTTCCAGTTTGGATATGGGATGGGCATCTCTTCAGGATGAGGTCTGGATTTTTTAGTGACTTAAAGAACTGAAAAGCATCATTTGTAGTTTTAAATTATAGACAGATTTAATTTGGAAAGGATCTTTGGAGGTCATTTCACCCAGCCTCCTCCCCAGAACAGGGGCATTTTCAAACCTGCATTGATTGTTTGTATATTTTCTTGATATTGTCCCTATTACAAGGCTTTTTATTACATTTTGTAAGATTTCTTGCTGCTCCATTTGCCTGTTTTATTCCTGTGCAGTAGCTAATTCTTGTCAATAAACCCATTTGTAGCGGTCCCAGGCTTGCCTCAGAGACCAGAGGTGATTTGTCTTTGTGTTTCTGGAGGATGTAGTTACTCTCTAGGAGCTTTAAAAACATAAGACATTTTGTCCAGCAGATATTCCCAGTGGATCTGAACAAACAGTGTCTGTGACATCTTGGCAGAGATCAGTGATCCTGTGAGTGGCTTGCAGAGTGCTGCCCCAGGCTGGCAAAGCCACAGAGAGCCACTGCTCCTTTAATAAATCCCACTTGGAGTCTCAATCCTCGACTTTAGATTGGCTTTCTGAAAAGTTTGGGCTGCTCAGAACCTGAAGGAGCTGCAAGAGAGATAGATTTTTGACAAGGACGTGGAAGGGGAATGGCTTCAGACTGAGAGAGGGCAGGTTTAGATTAAGTATTGAAAAGAAATTTTTCCCTATGAGGGTGGTGAGGNTCCCTTTGGCAACAGAGATAAGTTCCAACCCGGCTGTGACTCATCCATGTTATCTCTTGTATACACGCTGCTTAATGTGTGGCAGAGGAATGGGGTAGGCATGTCCTGCCACACAGGGGGTTGAAACTGGATGGTCTTTAAGGTCTCTTCCAACCCAAACCACTCTGTGATTCTATTATTATAATATTTGAGATTATAAATTGTGTATTTCTCACCTTTCACCCTTTACCTTAGAGATTCAGTCTTGTGGTCTTAGAAAATAACTCATGGTTATGAACTCCCTGCTGCGTTTAGGTGAAGGGTCTTGGTTGTCTTCAGGCAGAGGGCACTGCTCTTGGTATCCCCTCAGTATTGTAAATAAAAAGTATTTATTATTATAAAGAGCTTAAAACTCCTTCCGTTAGTGCTGGATAAGATGATCTGAAGCTCGGGAAGCTCAGCAGTAGGAAATCTAACCCTGCCAGCATTTACCACAGCAGAAGACACTGCACTTTAGACTTGATTTAGGACCCTCATGCAGCTGTGGTGTGGAATAGGTGGGTGACATTTTCCATGTCAATACATTTTGCCTCTCCATCTGGCATCTTGGCTTCTCAAGGACAAACACTGTGGCACTGAGCAGCTTTCTGCCAGGCTGTACCCATGGTGTCAGAGCTGAGATTGGTGCTGCAGGCTCTTCCCAGCCTCGGGGCATTGGCCAGGGAAAGCGTTGGTAGGTGCAGGTTCAATGTGAACAAAACACACTGGGAAGAGTTGGGTTTCTTGGATAACAAGAAGTGAGCATCACCTGAAGTGCAGACTGAGCCATGAGTAGCTGGTATTTGTATATGAAACCTGTCACTGCAGGTTTCTCACCCCCAAACCTCTCCCTCTGTGTAACAGTAGTTCAGTCCAACTCCCTCCGATGCCTAAAGAGGCCAACCTAGAAACAGAGACTGGACAGGAGGAAGGGAATAAAGGTGGATATTTATTTGAAAGGCCTTCAGAGGCACACCCTGGGCAGGCCAAAGGCTACACCCAAGATGGACCCCGAGTCACGAGTTCTTCACACTTTTATAGCTTTGCTCCATTTGCATCTCAACCCAATGTCACCAATTAAACTTTAGCTAATGATGGAATTTGCCCTCAGCTTGCCCCCCTTCTCAAGATGCTGGGTTCCACATTTTGGGCCTAGGCCGGGCTGGGTGTCCTTGGAGAGCAGCCTGGAGAGGCTTTGTTCTGTCTGTCTCAGCATGAGAGAGCAGCAGCTCCCAGGCTCCAGGACGCTGCAGAGTTACACACTGGGAATACAGAATTGGAAAAATATAAAAGCTAAAACCTAAGGGATCACCTCAGCCACTTGTGGGATAAACTGCAAATCCAGCCTTTGACTGCAAAGGGCTTTTCAGAGGAGACATGAGGAACACCATCAGCACAAAGCTGCATTTTCCATGGACCATTCCTGTGGGACACAGCATTCCTTGGTGCTGCCCCCTGAGCCAGGCACTGCTTGTGTGAGTTTCATGCAGAATCCCCTTTCCTTTTGCTCCAGCTCTCCAGCAGACAAACAGAGCTGGTCAGGCTCTTTCTGACAGTTCAGATGGGGTTGGTTCTGGGAGCACAACTCACCAGTGTGCTTCACCACGCTCAGTTTGGTGCCTGTGCCCTGCAGTGGAGCTGGGAGGTATTTTATGGCTGCAGATGCCGTCATTCAGGCAGAAGCACTGAATGATTTGTGCTCACAGAAGGTGCTGCTGTGCTGTTTGCTGCTCTAATGTCACTGTGGCCTTGCCAAGTTCTAATCCAGGTGATGTCACTGCATTCTCTGTGCTCCTGTACCTCAGGTCTCTGCCTGTTCGCTGTTTTTTTCCTGTGAATTGTTAATAACCAGCTGCTGGATTTCACTCCAGAGGCTGCTGTGTGTCAGGAGGGAACAAACCCATTCCTGTGCAGGGCCTGGCATCAGAATCACTGAGAGGGCACACAAGCTATTTAGTGGGTGCCAGAGGCAAAGCTACACAACTGCCTGAGGTGCTGTAATTCCTGAGAGCGTGGCACGCTGCCCAGAGCTGATGGCTGAGGGCTACCTGCAAGTAAAAGGAGTTATTTGTGTTAGAGGGCAGGTTTTAGATAGACTTCTTGTGCATTTGGAAATAGTTTGTGTCATAGTTTCAGGGTCAGCTGCCCTTAGATATGTCTGTGCCTCTAAAGTCAGCAGCCTGCAACGTTATTTGTGTGGGGAGGCTTCCAGGGAGCCCTCTCTCCTGAGCCCAGGGTTTTAATCACTGTCATGTCTGATGACTCCTGCAAGTTTAATTTTAGTTGCATGTCAAAGAGGCTGAGTTAACCACTGAGCCACCAGCCCTCACAAAGCCTCAGGCAATCTGCTGTAGCCGTGACTGGGAAAATAAAGTATTCTCCCTGTCTGCTCATTGACTGAGCATTATTCATGGAGCTCTCCTAGGCACAGGGGTGAATTCATCAAGTCTCTGCCTCGCTCAGCACGACCCTGTCAGAGTCTTTGCTGTATTTTCTTCACTGAGAGTTGAGGAACCACCAGCCCCTGTTCCGTCTGGTCACTGCCGTGTGTGATGGAGGCCCTTACACCTGCTTAAACAGCCCATTGCCTGGGGCCTGTGAAGCACTTCCAGTTTCTTTTCCTGGCTGTGCATCCCTGCTCATCCCTCCCACTGCCTCTGGGAACTCAGAGATAGGTGACACTGCTGGGGCAGCCACAACTGCCTCTCCCAAATCACTGACCAGCCTAGAGCCCGACCCAGAATAATGCAATAACCACTGAGCCTTCCTCCTTCGAGGATGCACCCTGTCAGGGCACTGGGATCCATCCTCCTGCCTCTGCTCTGGGTTTGTCTGTGTGCAGACATCCCAGAGATCTGCAGGACAGCAAAACCTGGCCCCTTCTGGGATCTGGGTCCGACTGTGCCCTGCATTTCTGGAGGCAGCCCAGGCACCTTTCTGCCTTGTTTTAACACAGCCTTCTTTCCTCTAAGATGCTGACAGCTCCTGAGACAGGCTGGATTTGTAATGATGCACTCATGGCCCAGAAGTGATGGCACAATTCCCGCTGCACGGGTCTGGAGTTCACAGTGGGGGTCTGTTCTTGCCAGGACATGGGGCACCCTGGCTCTGGTGTCATGGGATGGTGACACAGCCACGGTGCACCCACCTGTCTGGAGGTGAGATGTGGTCTGAGCCCAGAATCACCCTCTGCATCCACCTGAGTCTCAAGGGGAAGCATCTTTTAAAGGCAAACTGCTGTATCTGTGTGCCAAGGAGCACTGAAGTGCCACCAGCGAGTCCCTTCTCACACGGGGAAACTTGTCACCTGTTGAAATCAGTGATACAAAAGCCTGCAATCAAAGTTAGGCATTAATTTATTTGCTTCACCCAGTGTTTGCTTTGCATCTCAGATAAATGATGCATGCCAGTACCTGTTCTTTTTTATATTTTAAACATTCTTATCCTGATCTTTGTTGAACAGGACTCCTGAAAGCGTTGAGGTCAACTAGAGTGAAGGAGGTAATTAGCAGATCCACCAGCCTGGGTGTTAGCTCGTTGGACACCCTGGAACAGAGTTTGAGAATGGAATTTATTATTACCAGAAATGACTGCTTTGTACCCCAGGTTGTCTTAGTGGCAGCAGGGAATAAGTGGTTATTAAATAGAATTACAGAATCATTTAGGTTAAGATGATCTCAGTTATTACATAGATTTTATTATTCTACTTTCCTCAAAATGAGAGTGATGCTTTCCAATCTTAGTAGTAAAAAACTGCAATGTTTTTAACAGCAGAATTCCCAAGAAAGAGTAAAAATGGTTAAGGGACCTTGTAAACGGTTTTGTCTTCCAAATCAACATATTTATCACACCACCCCCACCACCCCCAAATAACAAATATTTTTGACTTCACGTTGCAGCGCAATCTTTGAAGTTCCTAATTAGTTCTACATAATTAGTGTTTTAGCAATCTTCCAAACACAGCCACGTTTGGTTGTGAGCACTTTGGAGCCCCAGGGCCTCAGGGCTTTTGGATTATTCCCTTCATGTCCCTTTCCTTGGAAAGATGTGCAGTTTGAGGGTGCCTTGGTTCACTCCACTGCTGTTTGGGGTCACTTGTGGGAACTCCCATGTTTTAAGCAGTGTCAGAGAGCCTGCCATGCCAAGAAGTGAAGCACACTGGGAATATCTTCAGGAATACCTTCAAGCAAGGATGCAGACAGTGGAGTTGCTAAAAAACATCCTTCCCAGTCTGGGAAAGGCAGAGATTCCTGAAATCCTAAGAAACAAACAGCTCATTTGAGCTGTGTGTGACACAGTGTTTGGGAAGCTGGAGGTTTTGTTTGCAGTTTAATCCTCAAGGAATTGTCTCCTAGAAAACACAGATTTTCACTGTATAATAAAATGAAGCTGTTAAATACCTTTCCCTCCCTTTCCCTCCCTTCTCTCACACTCCTGTTTGCCTGGCTTGCTCCCACTGCCTGGTTTCTCCCTTCCCCACCACACTGATGTGTCTGGCAGTCCTTCTGAGTATCTTTAGGCAATTCTTAAAGCTTCCTTGGCCATACATAAAAATATATTTCAATAGGATTGAAAACAGGGCTTGGAGCAATTCAAAAAAAGGAATATTGGCAAGCTGCAGAGAAAAAAATGGTGATTCTAATCCCCGTGCTCATGGCCTTGAAGGCAGAGTCTGGGAGCTGTCGCAACATTATAGATAACCTTCATTTCTGTGTGTGAGTCCCTGGGTTTATTGTTGCACAGAGTGTGATTATTCCAGGTAAGTTACTTCTTTTCTTCTTGCAAAATTGCTGTTTTAAGAAGATTGTGGGTTGTTTTTCCTGTGTGAATTAAATAATGGATTCTCTGGGGCGTGTGGAGTAGTCAGGAAAAGCACAGGGATGCGATAAAAGCCTAATGAATGTTTGTTGTGCTGGAGTGAATGCTGAGGAAAACCCTGGCTGAGACTGAACCTCTTTTCTTTTCGTAGGGAATGCAGTCGGATTTTTGGTGAAGATGGTCTGACGCTGAAACTCTTTCTTAAAAGGACTGCTCCCTTTTCTATTCTGTGGACTTTGACTAACTACCTGTATTTACTGGCTTTAAAGAAGCTCACAGCCACAGACGTCTCTGCCCTGTTCTGTTGTAACAAAGCTTTTGTCTTCTTGCTTTCGTGGATTGTGCTCAAAGACAGGTTCATGGGAGCAAGGGTAATGAACGTGCCTCGTTTTCCTCTCTGTCATGTGTTCATAATTGCACCTCAACCCATTGGCCATGGTGCTGCTGCACTGGGGTGTAGATACACCATGAAAATGTTTCTCATTTATAGTTTTTTTTATAATATAAAAATATAGGGGTTTTTATAATATAAAACTAGTTTTATAATGCAGGCCTAAACCCCAGGATCAGTTAGAGACCTCAGAACTTCAGAGGGAATTCAGTGTGGGAATTTCAAGGAGCTGTTACAGACAAGTGTAACTTGATGAATTACAATAGAACTTCCAGTTTCATATAAACCTGTTCTGTCTCGGTTTGCTGTGCTGAAGTTTAGTTAATTTTATTTTAAACTTAGTGATGAATGCTTAGGTTCTAACCAAAGCAGTTTTATTCCTTGTTTGGGTAGACAGATATTTTCAATGTGTGATGTATTTTTCTTGTGCTGCTCTATCACTTTTCACACATGCATTTACATGTGCATGTGCCAAAATTGCTTTAAAAGGAACACAACTCTCTTGTGTGGAGGTGTATTTTGCACTGAAGTGTTACAGGACTCACTGGCAGTAAAATGGACCCAAAAATTTTAAAAATAACTCAAACAAAATTATGTTCCCCTGGATCTGGGGAAAACAAACTTGTTGCCTGTAATTTGCCATACACAAATCTCCCAACATGCAGCAATTTGAAGTGTTGGCTTCACACCTTGGATGAGGAGTAGTGAGGATTTCTGCCAGTTCTTTGATGCAGATTCCCCCCTGAAATGGCTCAAGGTCGTGTTGGGCACAATCCTGACTGAATTATTGAGGGACCTGAACTTCATTAGGGGCTGGCTGGGGCCAGGTGTGATGGATGTGACCAGAAGGGACCACCAGCAGCTGGGTTTGAGTTCCATGGAAAGCGTGGAAGTGAACCAGTGCTCGAAGGTAAAGCCAGACACCTGTGTATCTGTTTCATACACAGCTGAAAACACAGAAACATCAGGTGACTGTGACCCACCCTCAGCCCACTGACTCACTCAAAGAATAAACAGGGTGTAAAATCCTCAGTTCTTCTCTGCAGAAGTAACAGGAACAACAACTACCCTCCTCTGCCCCTTGATCATCTCAGGTTCCAGCTGAAAAAATTGAAAATTTTGTACCCTTTAAGCTAATTTTCGTCTCAAAGCAACATCTTTCTGGAAGAGCAAGCATAGCTTGTGTGTTCTCCTAGCCTGCTCTGTTGAAGAAACCTAGAAATAAAAGCTGTTTTTCAGTTATTATTTATTTTTCGCTGACTAAAAAAAGGTTGCCATAAATATGCATTAATATTAATGCTGTAAACACCATGGGGTTCACACAGGGAAAATCTGGCAGGAAAAGTGAGCAGCAAATCCTGCACATAAACTGGATTTCGCTGCTCAGTGGCAGAGCCTGGATGCCCATTGCTGGAGAGGTAATTCACAGCGTTTTCCAGCAGCTCTCCTGACAGAACAACACTTAATGAAGTTAATAACCTCGCAGGAGAGAGTTTGAGAGCTAAAATACCCCAGAGCAGCACAGACCCAGCTCGCTGTGCTCTGAATGCCTCAGCTGCTCTCGCCCGCAGCCCCTGGGAGAGCAGCAGGAATTGGGTTATTTGGACAGCGAGGACAGGAAAAGAAATACAGGTTTAATCCTATACCCTGAGCTGTGTTTTTGCAGAAGCACTCTGCACCCAGGAGCTCAGGCAGCTTTTCCAAGGAGCTCAGCTCCCAGCAGCTTTTCCAGAGCTCTGGGGCCGTCCGCGGCGCATCGAGGTGGGGATGCTCCAGTGCCTGGGGGAGCAGTGGCTCTGCAGCACATCCCAGCTCTCTGTGTGCCCAGTGTGGCTGCAGCAGTGCCCAAACTGGCCATGGATGCCCACGGGCATGTGGGAGCTGCCTGACATCCCTCTGATCCCCTGGCACACCTGCCAGCCAGGCCGTAAGGCTGGATTTTTAGTGCTGTGTCTAAAGACAAACCTGTCCTGCTGGCCACCCTGTGGAGTGGCACAATCCCACCTGTGGGAGCACTGAAAACTGCAGAAGGGCTGCACACAAAGTTTCAGGTGCTTGTGGCTGAGTTTGAGGTACCCAAAGTGTGTGCTCTGCAGGGAGAGCTGTGTGCCCTCAGTGGTGAAGCTGTAGCACCCAACCCACGAGAGGAAACACCAGGAGGGGTTAGGTTGGGTATTAGGGAAGATTTCTTTACAGAAAGGGTGGTCAGGCACTGGAACAGGCTGCCCAGGGAAGTGGTGGAGTCACCATCCCTGGAAGTGAGCAGAAAATGTGTAGATGTGGTGCTTGGGGACACGGTTTAGTGGTGGATCTGGCAGTGTCAGGTGAAGGGTTGGACTCAGTGAGGTCTTTTCCAACCTTAATGATTCTCTGGTTCTATTTACCTATAAAATAGTGCAGGTAGAGCTTAGGTACCTCCTGCCCTGGGCAAGGACACACAGCACAATCCCTGCCTGCACCCTGACCTTTGCTTGGACACCTCTGAACATCTCTCTCTCTCAAATTAATAATGTATCCATGTTACACTTTGGGAAGTCCTGACAGCTTTGGCACACAGCAAGCACAAATATTTAAAAGACTTTATGTATTTGAGTAGTTCTGGTGGCTTGTGCTGCTTGGATTTAGCCACTTGCTTATATGTTTGCATATTTAAGCCCTTGGTTGGGCTTCATCTGTGGAGTTGAATCAATTTTTTTTACAGAGTAGCTTGGGGACATTTTTCTCCCCTGAAAATGTTGAATTTAGCCTGGAGAGAGGTTTCTTCCCCATCCTTGAATGTATTCAAGGCTAGGTTGGACAGGGCTTAGAGCAACCTGGGATGGTGGAAGGTGTCCCTGCCCATGGCATGAGGTTGGAACTGGATAATCTTTAAGTTCCCTTCCAACCCAAACCCTTCTGGGATTCTGTGATTCTTTTCTACAGCGCCTCGTTTTCTGCTGTGCTCCACATGGAAAGAAATGTTTCTGATGAATTGTTGGTTGGCCTTGTTCTCTTCCGGGGGAAAAAAAAAAAGAGGCAAGCTAATTTCATTCCATACCTGGGAGGCTCCGAAAGAAAGTTACTACACTCTTCCATTAATTAAAAGCCTTGTTTAATGAGCTGACAGCCACCTTTGCTTCCCTGTGACCTCACTGCTGCTTGTCAGCACAGAGCAGTGCCCAGATGTGAGCTCAGGTTTCTAAAGCCAACACCTGAGGCAGGCACAGGTCAGCTGTGCTGATGCCCTGGTATGTAACGTGCAGGAGGAGCCTACAGCATTAAATTTAAATAATGTTTTTGCTGTTTTCAGTCTCAGGTCTTACTGGAGTCTCAGGAGGTGTTGATGCTCCACATGTGTCCATCATTTTAGTTGTTTCAGGGACAAAAAAGTGCTTGGCTTTATAAATATTTGATTAAATTAGGAATGTGGCTCTCTAAATTTAGCGTAGACAGACTGGGAATGAGTTTTTCACGATAGGAAGAAAGGAGATGATGAATCTACTCATTTTCACTGACAAAAGGAAAGGACTGAGCAGTGAGTGCACCAAGAGTTAAACCTCCATCCTTGCCCTTGGAAGAAGGGGATTACTGCATTGGACTCTTCTGTTTTGCCTTCTGAGACAGACACACTGCTGGAAATACTCCAGCTGACAGCTGAAATCCTGAATTTCTGTGCAGGGCTGGGGAGGTTTCTGGACACTCAGAGGAGAGGCCATGGATGTCTGAGGGCTCCTGGTTGTCATTTGGCATTGCTTCAAGGCTGGGACTTCTGTGGTGTCTCCCAGGATGGCTCAGCTGCTGGAATGTGTTATCCTGGTGATGCCTAAAGAGGCCAGCCTAGAAACAGAGACTAGACAGGAGGAAGGGAATAAAGGTGGATATTTATTTGAAAGGCCTTCAGAGGCACACCCTGGGCAGGCCAAAGGCTACACCCAAGATGGACCCCGAGTCTCGAGTTCTTCACACTTTTATAGCTTTGCTCCATTTGCATCTCAGCATAATTTCACCAATTAAACTTCAGCTAATGATGGAATTTCCCCTCAGCTTGCCCCCCTTCTCAAGATGCTGGGTTACACATTTTGGGCCTAGGCCGGGCTGGGTGTCCTTGGAGAGCAGCCTGGAGAGGCTTTGTTCTGTCTGTCTCAGCATGAGAGAGCAGCAGCTCACAGGCTCCAGGACACTGCAGAGTTACACACTGGGAATGCAGAATTGGAAAAATAGGAAAGTTAAAACCTAAGGCATCACTGGGAAGGAGAAGGGGAAAACCTCCTGGTCCCCTCTTGCTAAAGCCCTCCCAGATCTCATCACACCACTGAGAGACTGAAATTCCACAGGTGCCTCCAGCCACAGCATTGGGGGATCTGGATTTCAGCTGCCATTTCACGGTGAATTTGGAGCTAACCTGTTACCTTCAGGTTTAGGTGGCAGCTTTGTTGACCTGTGTCTTGGAGCTGGGCTGTTTTACAGGAGTAATGTGGGATACAGACCTGCAGTGGGGTTTGTGACTCTGCCTTTGGCACGGCCACTGCCCTGGGAGGGGGCACCTGTGTGCCTCAGGGACTGGTGAAATAGGGCTGATGGTGAGGGGAAGGACTCAAAGCTGCACCCAGGAAATGAGTTTTCCTGGGAAGATGTTGGCCTGGATACCTGTGGGATTTAGGAGCAGTGACATTTTTACCTGGAGTCTCAGAGATTGGCCCTACCCTGGGAGTTAATTCTGGGTTCCCCATTGTGCCCTGTGTGGGAACACCTTCACCTGAGTCAGTCATGTGTCCCTGTCCTGTGTGTCCCTTGAAACACGGTTTTACTCTACTGACTGGCTCTGCTGAAGTCATTTTGTGGGATATTTTTGTGCTTATTGCCTCAGTCTGGCTCACATCTGCTTGGGATTAGTATCAGTGGTTTTTCTGGGACTCGTGGTAAAACTGTGAGTTCTGAGGCTATTTTACAGGAGGGATCAAGATGCCTTTAAAGTCTGTGGGCTGAAGCTTAGGTTTATCTAGGACTAAATATTTCTTAAATGAAGTTCAGTGATGTTTTCAAGAAGCAAAGCGCCCATGTTATGCTGCTGTTGGCTCAGGAGTTGTGCACTGGCTCAGGAAATACCTTTTCCTCTGCACTCCATGGAAGCTGGGTAATCAGTGTCTTTGAAATTCACACTCCACATTTACCTGCTGAGGGCAATTAGGTGGAGAGGGGGAGTTTTTTAAAGAATAAAACACTTTGGGCTCCCGACCATTTCCTTAAGGTTCTTGGAGTCAAGACCCAGGGTTTCAGATATGGTGTAGTTAATGATTCCTGTTCCTTTTCTTTGAAGCTCCTTAGATGCTTTCTCTGGGATTTTTGAATGAGGCCAAAAACCTAAGTACAAAGGTAAAGGCTTCATGAAGAAATTTGGTCATGTCTGTCCAAAAAAGATGGCAGGATGTGGCCAAAACAGCTGGAAGAGCTCCCTGTGGTACCCTGGTATTCCAAAATACAGGGCTCATTCCTCTGGACTAAATTTCCAGGATGTTTGGCCATCTAATGTTTGCATTTCAAGTCAGATTGGTGGCATTGCTAAATATTTCCCTTGTTGTGCAGCAGAGTCTGTCTTAAAATTTCTTGATCTGGCAGTTGCCTCTCCAAGGTGGATGCTTAGCTGACAAAACACATAATGATGGATGTTCTGTCAGTAGAATGTTCCCCAGCAGAATTTGCAGTGCTGTAGGTCCATATCCCTATCAGTGCACACACTTTTCATTATGCTTTACATCTCTCCCACCATTTTTCCTGTTTAAGGGAGAACAAGCAAGCTCCGAGTCAGAGTAGTGACGCTCGTGAGGAGCCCCTCCCGGTGATGATCTCAGCTTTACATTGCTCTGCTTTGTCTGTGCAGATAGTGGCAGCAATAATGGCAATCACAGGAATTGTCATGATGGCCTATGCAGATGGTTTCCAGGGTGATTCCATCATCGGGGTGGCGTACGCTGTGGGATCGGCCTCCACGTCTGCCCTGTATAAGGTAGGTCACAACTGTTTTTTGAATTCAACTCCTGAATTCATTACCACTGGCTGCTAAAAAGACACAAATACAAAGAGAATCGCTGTAAAATCAATGTTTTGTTCTGTTCATCACTCCTACATCACTCATGTTGTGACCAGGCGACGTCACAATGTCAGGAAATCTATCATGAGGGTAATTAGTTGTCGCCTGCCAATTACCCAGAACGGCTTTTCTTGATGAGACTTTAGTGGAGTCTCCACTGCCATGCCACGAGGAGTTTAAGATCATTTTTTAATCATGCCAGTGAAGTTTATCAACACTTTTCAAAGGGGCTTTCAAAGGTTGGTTTCAAAGGGGGCTTTCCACATGCAGCAGGGACGAGAGCCAGGGAAGTGCTGCTTTCCCTGGACAGGGATGGCCAACTCATCCCAGGTCTGCCCTGCAGCTCCCTGGTGTGAGCCTGGCACAGGCAATTCATTAGAGACACCTCTGCTTGGAAGAAGTGGCTGCTCTGGGAGGTGAGGGATGGAAAAGGCAGGGATGGGTTTCAGGAGCAGATTGGGCTGACTGTGGCTGTGTTTGTTTTCAGCTGTGAAGTTTGGAGTGAGTTGTGGCAGGATCAGAAGCTGCCCACACAGCTTTAGACTTTGCTCATCTCACTCATAAATTCGTTGTGGCCGTTCACAAGTCACTCAGAGTTCATGAATTTAGGCTCATAGAGGATGAGTTCTCATGGAGTGAGCCCCTCCAGGCTGGTTTTCCTCTCACAGCAGGGTCATGCTGTGGAAGTCACTGGAGTCCCCTCCCAAATCCCAACAGTGCCTCACTAAGCCCAGATCCTCTGCATTCATTGCATGAATGCTGTGTCCTTGGGTTCTTGGTTTATTCTTGGTTTTTCCTGGGTTCTTCTTCACTTGCTCCTCGTGGCATTTTGGGTTAAGCTTTGTTACGCAGACTCAGCCTTCCCTGTGGTAAAGACACGGTGCTAAAACACAGGAAAGGGCAGAAATCCCACCAAAGATCCCCTTGTGAAACTCTTGTGTTGGAAAAGGGCCGGGCTGTGGCATGTTGTCCTTTGCTCCACTCTCCCCAAGGGAATGCAGTGCTTCCATGATGGGTATGAAGTCTAAACCTCTCCTCTCTCCTCTCCAGGTGTTGTTCAAGATGTTTCTTGGGAGTGCAAACTTCGGGGAGGCAGCTCATTTCGTGTCTACCCTGGGCTTCTTCAACTTCATCTTCATCTCCATCACCCCCATCATCCTGTACTTCACAAAAGTGGAGTACTGGTACCCCTTCTCTGCTGTGCCCTGGGGTTACCTGTGTGGAGTAGCTGGCCTCTGGTTAGGTATGTGATAAAAAAATCTGTTTATTTTTCTACAAAATTAGCCTCGGGCACAATTTCCCCCTGTCCCCTTAAGCAGCAGAGCTCTCTCACAGATTAATTCTGGTCCCCGTGCAAACTGGTGCTCCTTAGAAATGATTGATATTTTTCATTACACTTTATGAAATATTACTATTAATTGAGATAGAATTAATAATTGATATGTAAGCATAGTTATAATTAATAATACTTAATAATTAACAGTAATAGCAGGGAGTAAACATGAAGCGGCCATACTAATTGCCCATTTTTTCATCCCTGCTGTATCTCCACACCAATGCCCCTGTCTCTGGCACAGCTTGGCTGCTGTAAATCCCATTTCAAAGGGCTGCATGCTCCCAGCCAGCTCCTGGGGGGTGTGTGTGCCCTGACAGGGGGACCCCCAGTGCTGGGGCACCTTTCTGGGGCTGCTGCAGGCTCTGGGCAGGGCTCACATCAGGCTCCCTCTTTCTGAGCCACAGTTGCCAGCGAAATATCTGTTGGATTCAGCCCAGGGGCATTTTAATTTCCACGTATAACAATATCCTTTCCTTTGGTAAAGTCTCTGTTATTCCATAATTGAAGAGCTTTTTGTCTCGCTACATGTTTATTAAATGGCAGCAAAGAGAATGTCATTGCCCATCCAGTCCTGAGATGTGGCCAGGCTGGCAGCTGAGCTGCTGGGAGCACCTTGGACTGCTCTAACCTCAACTGCAGCTGGCCTGTGAGCTCCTAGGGGACCAAAATTAGGGATAATTTGTCACCCAAATGTATAAACCCAGCCTTATGCAGGTGACTGAACAGCAGGACTGGTGGTGGGTGATCAAACTTAAGTTTGCTTTTAATCTTCCCAGGAAAGGTTAAAGAAAGTTAAGCAAACTTTAAGTTTGTTTTTAATCTTTCGGGGAAATTGGAGCTCTCTGGGAGTGCTGTCATGTAAAAAAAAAAAAAGAACAAAACAAAAGACCAAGCCAGGTTGTTTTTACCTGATTAAAGCCTGTGCAAAGCCATGGAATATGAGTGTGATAACCTCAGTATTACAGTTTGTGAAAGGCCATTCAGCCCTCGCCTTTCCCCTGTGAAGAATTTCCCCTAATTTCACGCTCATATGGAAAAAACCAAAAATCAATCACTTTGTGACAACTCTCTCATTGTGGTGTGGATACTTAATACCACATATTGTACCTGTAGGGTCAAGGTGGAGGAGAAACGTCTCACTCTGGTGTTTTCCCCCATATTCATGTATTATTTTCTCTGTTTTTCCCCAGCTTTCAACATCCTGGTGAACGTTGGGGTGGTGCTGACCTACCCCATCCTGATCTCCATCGGCACCGTGCTCAGTGTCCCTGGAAATGCAGGTACCAGTGCTGCTGGGAAAATGAGCCCATGGGCACCCAGAAAGCAGCTTATTGCCTCAATAATCTGTTGGGTGGAAGTTTTCTCCAGAGTCCTGTCTTGAACAGCCTCTGTCTCTGCTCTTCCAGTCTCCTCAGCGTCATCCCTCTGGGGGTTTGAGCACAAGAACACATCTGGTTTTAGGGGGATGCAGCTGTGAAACGATGCCTGAGGAGGCTGCCTGAGGGCTCAGGTGTGCTGTGGGTGCTGGTGGTGGAGCTGAGCTGGGGCCTGGGGGCACCTGGAGCTCTCTGGCCCACGTGCTGCTCTCTCCCCATCCCTGGTCCCTGCAGCCTGAGGGAACTCTCTGCTGATGCAGCCTGTTGTAGATAAAGAGTCACCATAAAGGGCCTTCCCTCTCAGAGCAGAAATCACAGAATCACAGATTAATTAGGGTTGGAAAAGATCTCCAAGGTGATCGAGTCCAACCTTCAACCATTGCTGTGCCCACTAAACCATAAAGTGAAGTGCCATGTCCACTCATTTTTTGGACACTTTCGGGGTGGTGACTCCACCACTGCCCTGGGCAGCCTGTTCCAGTGCTCTACCACTCATTCAGTGAAGAATTTTTTTCTAAATCCAATCTGTCCCAACCTGAGGCCTTTTCCCCGTGTCCTGTCCCTGTTCCCTGGGAGCAGAGCCCGACCCCCACCTGGCTGCACCCTCCTGTCAGGGAGTTGCAGAGAGCAAGAAGGTTCCCCCTGAACCTCCTTTTCTGCAGGCTGAGCCCCCCAGCTCCCTCACAGACACTTCACCATGGAGATCTTGAGGCTTAATCCAACCCCTCAGGGCTTCCCCAGATCCTGCAGAAGGCGGTGAGGGACAGGGGAGATGTGGCACCTCCAGTGCTGCACTGTCAGGTCACAGCTGTTCCCTGAGCTCAGGGAGCTGCTCTCTCTGGAGATTTGAGAGCCACATGGCCAGTGTTGATCCCTAAAGAGGCCACCTAGAAACAGAGACCAGACAGGAGTAAGGGAATAAAGGTGGATATTTATTTGAAAGGCCTTCAGAGGCACACCCTGGGCAGGCCAAAGGCTGAACCCAAGATGGACCCCGAGTCACGAGTTCTTCACACTTTTATAGCTTTGGTCCATTTGCATCTCAGNCAAAAGCTAAAATGTAAGGCATCAGTGTCACACCCAGAGTGCAGCACAAGGTTTGATGAGCAGCCAGGGATGTGCCAGGCTGCTCTGGGTGCCACCATCCATCCTGCTGCTGGTTTGATGCCGTTGTTGTTCTCCTCCTCCCAGCCGTGGACCTGTTGAAGCACAAAATGATCTTCAGCGTCGTGCGGCTGGGGGCCACCATCATCATCTGCATCGGGTTCCTGCTCATGCTGCTCCCCGAGGAGTGGGACGAGATCACCCTGAGGTTCATCAACAGCCTGAAGGAGAAGAAGAGCGAGGATCACGCCGAGGACATCACAGAATCCAGCGTCCACACGAGGAGCAGGAGCAGAGCCAACGGGACAGTGTCCATCCCGCTGGCGTAGGGCTGGAGGACTCTCCCTGCACGCAGATGTATATTCTGTGAATATAGCTTAACTTTCCTCACCACCTGTATGCTTAAAAAAATGTCATCCAACCTGAGCAGGGGATGAACTGTAAGATAAGAGAAATACATCTATAATAAATGTTTACATTTATACACTTAACAAGGAACGGGTGTAAATAACTACAATAAAATCTTTTGTAATAAACAAACATTTAAGCTAGTGTCTTTCTGAACTGGTGGGTTTGGAATGTGGATCAAGTTTACATCGTTTGTCTCCCTTTGCTGGCAGAAGTAGAGCCATTTTGGAGAATACAAATCATGGATATTTCCAGCTAAATATCAAAATTTAACATCTTGACTTACTTTCAATAAAGTGCCCTTTCAGCGAGGTAGCCGTTTTGGAAAAGAATTTCAAACCTCTCCTGGTATTTTGGAGAGTTCTTTTCTGACAGGCACTGATGTTCACATTGATATTCCCAATTATTATCAGAATAAATACTCCATGATGTGCAAAACATGAGGCTTCTCCTCCCAGGCCACACTGAGCTGTGCCTCTTTCCAACACCACCACTCTTTCCAACACCACCTCTCGAAGTGGTGCTGGAGTTTGGGTGCCTTTAGTAAAGCAAAAAATAGCTTTATTTACCTCATTTTCTCCCACAAAAGCTGCACTCCCAGCTGAGCTGCAAAAGTCTCAGGAGAGATGGAACACCCTGGATCGCCGCTGTCCCTGGGAAATGCCGTTTCCTATTTTCTAGAGCTTTGGGACAAACGAATATTTTTCTTAACTTCCGCTGTGGAAAAGTCTTTCAAGAGCCAAATCAAACCAACCAACCTCCCAATCCCCTCCCTGCGCCTGTTGCTGTGTAATTTAGGCTGGTTTACAGCATTCCTGGGACTGGCCACTCAAGATTGTCTTTATTTGAGAGCACTTGATAGGCACACAAACATTTTTTCCCTTTTTCTTTTTTTTTTAAAGGAAGAATAAAACCAACTGGAAAGTATCACAGATTGCTGAGCTCTGCTGACTTTAATGCCCACAGTTTGTGAGTTTGATTAGCAGCCAGTAGGGGTGTTTTTTGATGGTATTTCTGCCCGGGAAAAAAAAAAATAATGTAAATAATAAGTTATTGGACTCTTTTTATTTGACTCTTCTATTGGATATTTTTTTAATCTTTTAATGTTCATGTCCAAACTGTTCCCAGCAGACGAAATACTTGTGTGTATTAAAAAACCCCACAAACTTGGGTTCTTTCATCACATGGCTGCAGAATCAGGGCTGCAGAAACCAACCCAACCAACTGGTCCCCTGTGCCCTCAGCCCAGAGGTGTAAGGTTTGGATACACACAAGCCTCTTACAGCTCCTGGTCTGCTGCTTTTGAGAGGAGATTGACATTAAAAATATTCCAAAAAAGTTAATTATGGAGGTACTGATGGGCTGAGAGCTCCCAGCACATGGCAGCTTGGCCTCTCCTCACCGTTTTGGAGCTGATACGTTCATTTAAATTGCTAGATCGTTTTGGGGATGTGTTTTGCTGAAATTCTAGCTCCTGCCAAACCGAACACATGGGGAAAACAAAACTTTATGCATTGATGAGTACTTTTTGGCAAGCAGCCTCATGGCAGCGTCTTCAGGCCCGGGACTGGATGCTTTAAGGAACCTCACTGGGAGTTCAGCAGGGAAAATCATGTGAAATCCTCATGTTTGAGTCAGCTTTCCCCTGCCTGACATATTCCATGGCCAGTAAAAAGATTCTAATCCCAGCAAGGAAGGCTTGAGCAGAGCAGCCCTGCTTTGGTTTGATGTTCACAGAATGGTTTGGGTTGGAAAGGATCCCAAAGCCCATCACATTCCACCCCCTGCCATGGGCAGGGACACCTTCCACTGTCCCAGGCTGATCCAAGCCCCGTCCAGCCTGGCCTTGGACACTTCCAGGGATGGGAAAGCCACAGCTTCTCTGGGCACCCTGTCCCAGATGCTTTCCAGGGGTGCTCATCATCCTCAGCAATACCCTGAGCCCCCTCATCAGCCTCTGCCCATACTTCCAGTTTAAATTCCTCATTAAGCATGGAAATAATGGTTTTCCCTGGAGTGCAGCTCAGCCTTTCAGCTGGAGAAAAACTCACCAAACCCAAGAAATCAGACAACAAACGGAGGCTCTCTGGCCTGATGCTGTTGGTGATCCATCAGAGGAATGGCAAACCGATAATGACCCCCATCAAGTTGATGCCTAAAGAGGCCAACCCAGAAACAGAGAACAGACAGGAGGAAGGGAATAAAGGTGGATATTTATTTGAAAGGCCTTCAGAGGCACACCCTGGGCAGGCCAAAGGCTACACCCAAGATGGACCCCGAGTCACGAGTTCTTCACACTTTTATAGCTTTGGTCCATTTGCATCTCAACCCAATTTCACCAATTAAACTTTAGCTAATGATGTAATTTCCCCTCAGCTTGCCCCTCTTCTCAAGATGCTGGGTTCCACATTTTGGGCCTAGGCCGGGCTGGGTGTCCTTGGAGAGCAGCCTGGAGAGGCTTTGTTCTGTCTGTCTCAGCATGAGAGAGCAGCAGCTCACAGGCTACAGGACACTGCAGTTACACACTGGGAATACAGGATTGGAAAAATAGGAAAGTTAAACCCTAAGGCATCAAAGTGACCTATCAGACGTCGCCACTTCCACTGCTGTGGGTGCCTCTGGCAGCCCCTTCTGCCCTCCCCACCAGTGTGAGGTTCCATTTCCGTGGCACCAAGGAAAATGCCACTTCAGATCCTACAGCTGCGTTATCAGATTCTCCTTATCGCTGGAAGGAAAACCAAACGTGCTGTGAATAACCCTCCCCGAGCATCCCCAGCAGTGCCTGCCCTCTCCAGAGGGCTCAGGGAGCCAGCAGCACGGGCAGTGTTATCAGCACCACCATGTCCCCAGCCCAGGCTGAGATAAGACGAATGTCCCCTGTCGATGGCAGTGACAAGGAGCAGAGGGAGGAACGAGCCGTGTTTCCTGACCTCACAGATGTGTAATAACAAGCTCTATCAGCCGCAGCAGTTTGTATCCCAGCCAGGGGAGCCGTGCCGGGTTATTTTCCTCCCTTTGCTGATCCATTTGTTCGCGCTGTCGCCGCCTGAACGTGCTGCAAGCAGGATAAACAACAGCCTGTTCGCATCGCTGGGGGTGTTTCTGCTTCACTCACTGGGGATTTGCATAAAAGCCCAGGCATTATTTTGGCTAAAATCCATTCCACCCACTCTCCATCTCCTCCTTTGCCCACGGTTTTTTTGTGTGATTTAAAATTCAGTTTTGAGGAGAAGCTTTGGGGCAGAGATGATCCATGGCTGCAATTGGGTGTTGGAGTGGTGCCCCTTGGTTCACCTCCCCTGGGTTCACCTTTGCTCTGTGTGCAGGTGAGGAACAAACTTTGCCCCTCCGTGTGAAAATTCCCTGCCCCAAGTCATGGCACTGCCCTGCTCTTGAGCTTTTCCCAGCATCTTCCTTAAAGCAAGGCCATCAGAGCACTTAGGAGTCAATGATTTCATTCTGACTGCAAGAAATTTGCTGAAAAATCCAGTTCTGGCAGGATCATCGTCCATCTGAATTGGGCAGAGAGTTTAAAGCAGTAAATTAAACGGGAGAAAGGGATAAAACTCTTCCAGCTCTGCTGGGAGGGACTATGAGCTGTCCCTAATGGCACTGTATGGGACCAAAGCTCCTCCAGCCCCCTGTTTCTACAGCACAGGACTCAGGAATTTCACTGAACTTTAAATATAGAAAAAATAAAATAACATTATTGCATTAAATAACCCCCAGTTAAAGAGAAGGATGAGCATCCCTGACCAGGATCTCAGTGACCTGCAGGAAGGGCATCCTCCTGCAGCCTCTCCCCACCCCAAGCCCTCAGCTGCTGCTCGTGGCCCTCTTTGCTTTACAGAGAAAAGCCCTGTGGGAAGGAAACACGGACAAGAGAGGGGATTGGGGAGTGTGGGGAGCAGGGGGACCCTGTCAGGATTTTGGCAGCACCTGGGTAAAACACCAGATAAAGCACCATGGGCACTGGCTTCAACATCCCCGTGGGTTTCCACTGCTCCCACACATCCATCATTGCATTTAATTCATGATTTTCCCAAGCTGCCCAACAGGAATGACCTGTTCTCAGCAGGGGAAGGGTAATTAAAATAAAAAGGAAAAATTGACAGTAAGCATTGAGAAACTCGGGAGGGAAGCAGGGTGTTGATTTTACATTTTCATTCAAAAAGGAGAAGATAGAAAAAAACACAGGCCAGGCTGCTCTGCTCTCTCGTGCCCTGTGTGACCTGGGAAAAGCAAAGTCACGAGAGATGCTGGTGCTTTGTGGCTGAAAACATGAACTGGTTGGGTTGCTCTGGGGATTGATATTTTCTTCTGGGAGCAACCTGGTCTAGGGGAAGGTGTCCCTGCCCATGGCAGGGGGATGCAATTAGAAGACCTTTAAGGGCCTTTCCAACCCAAACCCTTCTACAATCCTGTGATTTTATGAACTATCAAATACGACTCACTTTGACCAATATTCCCAGTTAGCTTTGTCCTAAAGCTGCATTTTTTCCAGCCATCAGCAGCAAAGGTGGAGGATGCTCTGGGCCAGGCTTTATTCCCAGGCTGCTTCTCCCGTGCAGGATGGGAGACACTTTAACCTTTCTGGTGCTCCAAGGGTTGAATTTCCTTCCAAAACCTGAAGATTTAGCAAAAAGAGCTGCTTGAAGAAATACCTCCAGGCCAGCTGAGGTGGTGGCCCTGGTTGAAAATCACTTGTAGGTAAAAACAAATCTCCTTCAGGGCTTGGCACTGGCTCCCAAGCTGCTTTCCTCTCCTCTGGCAGCAGCAGCCCCCTCGTCCCTGCGGGGGAATGGCTGGGGATGGGTCAATGTTTAACCAAGCTGGGCAGGACATCCGTGGGAGCTGGCTGGGAGCTCTGGGCTCACAAAGATCCCTCTCCATGTTCAGGGAGCATGGTGCATGAGGGGATTTCCTTCTCCTCTCAGAGCCCTGGCTCTGCAGGATGGGCCTGAGCTCCTCCAAGGCGCACCCCAAGGTGACCAAGGTGGCCCCGCTGCCCGCCCGGGGGGATGTGCCCGCTCTGGCTGCCCTGCACCGACTGCCCAGCGTGCCAGGACAGCCCAGCCCTCACCCCCTGGCTGGGGAACCGTGGGGAAAGCCCAGCTTCCACCTGGAGCTTCCACCTCTCCGCGAGACCTGGTACGGGAGAGCCTCTGCAGGTGAGGGGTCACTGCTGGAATGTCATGGACTGGGGGGGGCACTGGGCCTGGGGGTTTGCTGGCTGTGGTGTGGGGTGGCTGTAGGGGTGTGCTGTTCTGCATCCTCAGCTTTTTGCCATTTTTGCCATTTCCAGGAGGTTTTAGCTTTGGGAAAACTCTTTTTTTCCCCCTCCACTGTTTTGGAAAGCATCTTTCTCACCAGAGCCCAGAGCCCAGAGCCCAGAGCCCAGAGCCCAGAGCCCAGAGCCCAGCTCTTTGCTCTCGTCAGTCACCCCCTGGAAACAGCCCAACTCCTCAGTGATGCCTAAAGAGGCCAACCTAGAAACAGAGACTAGACAGGAGTAAGGGAATAAAGGTGGATATTTATTTGAAAGCCCTTCAGAGGCACACCCTGGGCAGGCCAAAGGCTACACCCAAGATGGACCCCGAGTCACGAGTTCTTCACACTTTTATAGGTTTCGTCCATTTGCATCTCAACCCAATTTCACCAATTCAACTTTAGCTAATGATGGAATTTCCCCTCAGCTGCCCCCCTTCTCAAGATGCTGGGTTACACATTTTGGGCCTAGGCCGGGCTGGGTGTCCTTGGAGAGCAGCCTGGAGAGGCTTTGTTCTGTCTGTCTCAGCATGAGAGAGCAGCAGCTCACAGGCTCCAGGACACTGCAGAGTTACACACTGGGAATGCAGAATTGGAAAAATAGGAAAGCTAAAACCTAAGGCATCATTGTGACCCCCATCACACCCCTGTCCTGCTCACCTGCCCCTGCCAGGCACATCGTTATCACTGCCCTAATCAGAATTAGATTCTGGGCAGGTAAAACTGGAATCAATGACAAATTCCCCAAGCCCGGAGCAGAGGAAGGCAGACAGACCTGGCTGTGTATGTTTCCCTATAAGCAGCCTCTCCCCTCAGCCTTTAAGCTCCATCCACACCCAAATCCTTCTCAGAGGCGAGGAAGGAGGTTTGCATCCATCTGGAAGGGGATGTGCAGCTCTCCACAATGAGCTGGATGGTGACAAATGCTTCCCACAGCCGTGTTGGGGGAGTGGAGGGAGAGACATCCATGAAAACCAACGGGGTGTGAGGAAGGGCGAGGCAGAGGGAGGCCGATCTGCAGCCCCAGCATCCTCCTCCCTGCTTTGCCATTCCCAAAAATCAATTTCCGGCCCATGCCAAGACGTGTTAAGCACTGCTGCTTCACCAGAGGCTGGATATTTCCTCCAGGATCATTCATCAGGGGGCATCAGGAAGCAGTGAAAGCAAATAAACCTCTGGCACGATAGCAGTGACATTCCTGGAACTGAGGTTTTGGGGAGAATACAGATCAGGTCCTGCTGGAGAAGAGCAGGGTTTAAGTATTCTGTGAGAACAAGAGCAACCAAATGTTCCTGTTCTGGAAAATTATCACTGGGCATTTAACAAATGCTTGTTAAAAAACGTGTAAACGTTTATAAAAAATTTAATAAATGCAGTTTTCTATTACTTTCCATTTTCAGAAACAAGAAGAGTATGCTCAGGAGGACTTGAGCGATGTATTAGCTCGAGCTGCTGTCTAAATAAGAAAAGCCTCCAAGAGAATAGGTTTTATTTGGTTTATGAGGGTTCAGCTTGGCTTATTTTAAATCCAGATTCCCCCAGAGGGGAGGATCTGCTGCTGCTGAAGTGCAAGGGTGAAAAGCAGGAGTCACAAGGATGCCTTGAGCTGGGGCTTGGTGCTGCTCCCTGCTCTGGGGGGAGCAGATTTGGGGACAGGGAGCCCTCAGCCCCCAGTTCTGTATCTGCAGAGGATAAAGGTGAATCTCCTACAAGCCACAGGCATGGATGGGATGGGAGGGAAAAATTAAAAACAACCCCAAACACGCACAACACGAACCATCAAACCTCATAAGGGAGAAACAAGTTCCTCAAAGCCGTGCCCTTCTCCTGGATGAGCTCCTCCCAAGTCACAGCCCCTTCCCTGTGTCGTGTCCCTGTTCCCAGCTCCAGGAGCCACCTCCTCACCTTCCCCTTCCCCCCCAGGAATTCCCTCTGCACTCACTTGCCCTGCAGGTAGAGGCAACACTCCACAACCCCCTTTTGCTCTGACAAGCTGCTATTTCCCCACGTGTCCCCTGCAGATGAGGTTTGTCTCCAGAGGAGCCTCTTTGCTGGAAATTTTCCCTTCAGGCTCCCATTCCTGCACGTGTGGAGCAGCCAGAGCTTTGTTGAGTGGTTAAATATTGCCAGGGCTCTGCAGAGCCCAGCAAACATTTACCTGATGGAGTCACCATCTCCATATCCCAACACCCTCCTGGGAGGAAGAAATCCTTCCCTGTGAGAGTGCTGAGGCCCTGGCACAGGGTGCCCAGAGAAGCTGTGGCTGCCCCATCCCTGGAAGTGTTCCAGGCCAGGTTGGAGGGGCTTTGAACAACCTGGGATAGTGGAAGGTGTCCCTGCCCATGGCACGGGTGGGGAAAAAATGATCTTTAAAGTCCCTTCCAACTCAAACCGTTCCATGATGCTGTGGTTTTCTTCTCTCTCCTCTCCAAGAGCCCAGCCTGGTGATCTTCCATGAGGTTCGAGGAATCCCCCATAAGCTGCCCACCAAAGTATTACTTTTCTTGTTTAATATGACTATTAAATTTGGCATCAACTGCAATGTTCTTCCTGCACTTTATCCCCAACTGTCTCCCCCTATGACCACCTCAGGGCTCTGCCATGTGGGAGCAGGAGCTGCTCAGCCCCACCTCACTTAACTCCATGTATAAAATGTCATTTGAATGCACCAGGACAGTTTTTTGGGGTGAATAGGTGAGATAAACAGGTAAACTGTTGGTTTTGAAATAAATATTTTCTGCACATGCAAATATTTATTTGTGCAAAAAAAGAATGAGAGGGGGAGTGTTGTCCACCTGAGAGCACCAGCACAGAACAGACCCAGATCACATCCAGGCCTCAGAGAAAGCTCTGCTTTTGGTGCCTAAAGAGGCCAACCCAGAAACAGAGAACAGACAGGAGGAAGGGAATAAAGGTGGATATTTATTTGAAAGGCCTTCAGAGGCACACCCTGGGCAGGCCAAAGGCTACACCCAAGATGGACCTCGAGTCACGAGTGCTTCACACTTTTATAGCTTTGGTCCATTTGCATCTCAACCCAATTGCACCAATTAAACTTTAGCTAATGATGGAATTTGCCCTCAGCTTGCCCCCCTTCTCAAGATGCTGGGTTACACATTTTGGGCCTAGGCCGGGCTGGGTGTCCTTGGAGAGCAGCCTGGAGAGGCTTTGTTCTGTCTGTCTCAGCATGAGAGAGCAGCAGCTCCCAGGCTGCAGGACACTGCAGAGTTACACACTGGGAATGCAGGATTTGAAAAATATAAAAGTTAAAACGTAAGGCATCAAGTGCACCTCAGCAGCTGAGGGTCACCCAAAAGTCACTTCATCCCTTTCTTTGACCTTTCAGGGCCCCTGTCTTTGAACACCGTGCCGGGGAAGGATGGAACCAGCATCATCAAGCAGCACCCTCCTCGAAGGCCTCAAGTAAGGCGAGTGTGAGGAGCTCCCTGGGAGCTGCTCTGATTGACTCCTCCCCGTGGGCTTTTTGGGGACAGGGGCACGTGCCACAGCACCACGGTGGGGGAAGCAAATTCCCTACATCAGCACAAGGTGGAAGTCCTGCTTTTGGGTGATCACGAGCTTTATGTGACACCCAGCGAGGACACGTGTCCCAGTGTGGGGCGTGGGGCCGCCTCTGCTGTGATGTCCCACTTTTCTTTGGGGTGTCTGGGTACCTGCAGCCAAATCCTGCTGCTCCCACGGGGCCAAGACAGAGCCCTTTGCAGAAAGGATCCACCCTGCACCACGTGGGACTGGTTTAGGCTCTTCCGGCCAAACATTCCCTAAGGGTCAGGCACCAGCTTTAGGAGCAGGGATGGTAATGCAGGAAGACATGCTGTGAAATAGGGGATGGTGAAAGTCACAGCAATTATTTTGGGTTTCAGGAATCGCTGTTCATGCTCCGTACCTGCCCAAACTCCCCTCAATTTCCCCATCCTGCACTTCCCAGATCCATTCCTCCCCAAGAACCAAACCCCATGACTCCACCTGACCTAACAGTCAAAATTTTCCTCCACACAAGGGCTACTACTGCATAACTAAAGCTCAGAAATAGCTTTAAATCTTTATTTTTCCCCCTGTACTTGGCACTGGTGAGGCCACAGCTCGAATTCAGTGTTCAGTCATGGGCATTTCTTCCTAATATCCAGCCTGAATCTGCTTGGAGCAACCTGGTTTAGTGAAAGGTGTCCCTGCTCATGACAGGGGGATTGGTCCTTAATGTCCCTCCCATCCCAAACCATCTCAAGGTTCCATGATTCTGTGAACAGCAAACCCACTGGAGCAAGGATGCTTTGCTTGAGACTTCCTTGCTGTGTTTATGATCTTTTTAATATAACAAAGAACAGAAGAGCCACCAAATGGGGTCACTTAAACCCCCCTCCCCTCTGGGCTGGGGCTCTGGGTGACACTGGTGGCTTCAGAGTGCAGAGGTGGCCACCAGCTATGGAATCATGTGTCCCTGGGTTTGGTGGGATGATGCTGCTGTAGCATCTGAGCTGAGCCCACCTACACCCTGAAAAGTGTCATGTGGCATCACAGTTTCCTTTGAAAACCTCTGACCAGCATGGAATTTTTAATTACTGATTTTATTTCCATCATAGCTGTACTTGTGTGTTATCGAGACACTGTTAATACTCATTTCAGGACAAAGACTCTGTTAATCCTGCCCTGTTCTGCTGCTGGTGCTCTTAGGGGGTGTGCACAGCTCCAGCAAAAGCCTTTTCCCTGTGGGAATACTTTCAAAGGCAGCGGAGCAGGATGACATGGCCTTCTCAAGGACTTTTAGAGGATCTCGGTCAGCGAGTATTTCCAGACAAAAACCTGTGAGGTGCACAAAAACTAAAGGGAATAGTCAATTTTCCAGCCTGGGGCAGAACTTTACCCAAAAGCCTGAAGCTTGGTTTCCCCACCAGGGCAGGGGGTGAGCTGAGGGATGTGGGAGGTTTTTTGCCTCCATCCACCCCACACTGGTCTCGGTGCCTTCCCGGAGTGATGCCAGCCCTGACCACAGCTTGTGGTGTCACATGCTGCCATCTAGTGCCATTTTTCAGTTTCATATTTAGCTTTGTGGTGTTTTTTTGATGCTAAGAGACGTGAACTTGGCGTTGGGGGTTAGTGGGGAATTCTCCCTTTACGCTGATTTTTCCTCCTGCATTTTGGCACCGATTCAAAATGACAGCTCAGGATTCAGAAGCAGTTCAGTGCAGACAGTCAGAGACACGTCCCCATTTATTGGACCCTTGTTCATGATCAAGGAGTTCATGGTGTCCCAAATAAAGTGTAAGTCAGGTCTTACAGACCAAGTCCTTGATGATGTTCTGATGCCTTAGGTTTTAGCTTTTAGGGGGCAAGCTGAGGGCAAATTCCATCATTAGCTAAAGTTTAATTGGTGAAATTGGCTTGAGATGCAAATGGAGCAAAGCTATAAAAGTGTGAAGAACTCGTGACTCGGGGTCCATCTTGGGTGTAGCCTTTGGCCTGCCCAGGGTGTGCCTCTGAAGGCCTTTCAAATAAATATCCACCTTTATTCCCTGACTCCTGTCCAGTCTCTGTTTCTTGGTTGGCCTCTTTAGGCATCAGTTCCATTTAATTTTTATGGCAGCTGTACTGAGCTCCCATCCTAGAAGGGAACTCTAGGTGGAACCACCACCCCTGAAAATGTTCAGAAATTGTGTAGATGTGGCATTTAGGGCTATGGTTTTGTGATGGACCTGGCAGTGCTGGGTGAATGGTTGGGCTTGATGATCTGAGGGGTCTTTTCTAACGTTGGTTATTCTGTGAATACCAAGCCATGAAAAGACCCAGCAACACCTCACACCTTGGCATGATTTCAGGAGGCATTTTTGCACCATAAGATAAAAATCCATGCTCAGAGCAGCCTGAAGAGCAGGTCTCTGCCACCTTCCACCAGCCACCAGGAAAGGCACTTTGCACCATGCACAGTTCTGCAGAAAAAGTCTTATTTAGGCCAATTTAAAGACTGGCTGGACAGAGGGAATGGTGCTCTAGGTCTCCTCTAATTGGGGTCTGCCCTTTGATGACCTGAGAGGATACTTCAGATTAAATTATGACACCTCTGCATGCTCCAGCTTTGCCAAGGAGCAATCTGAGCTGCGGTTTGGCTTCACTCTGGTCTTGGATGGAGCCTTGGGCACTGTTGGGGCTCAAAGAGAAATACCTGCAGGGGTGAAACTGCTGTCAAACTGGGGCCTGGCTGCTTGTGCTGTAATGCAAAAGGTTCCCCCAGTTTTGCCCACTCCTGAAGGACCAAATGATGCTCATCTCCCTGAGATGCCAAACTCCTTCCTGTATCCCAAGCTGCTGGGCCAGAGTTGGAGCTGGAAAAATGTCCAGGTAGTTTCATATCCAGTTTTATGATCATGTGGAATGGGAAATGCTAAATATTGTAAATACTGGACTTGCAGAGGCTTGAACCGGCCATCCCTCCCCAAGCAATCCCTCCTGTGAAGCCCTGGAGTCAACAAAAAGCGGCTGCAAGCCCAAAATCAAAGGTAAGTGCCTGAGTTTGTGCCCTTCCACAAGCCATTCCTGGCTGCAGGCTCCTTTCCCTCACACTTTGGGCACCCTGAAGGGCAGAAGTTGGTATTTAACCACTGATTGTGCTCCTGTCTCTGGCTGAGCCCAGGACTCTGAGCATAAACACTGGCATGTGGGTGAGAGGATCCAAAATAAGGGGAAAGCTTCTGAATCTCCATCATGACAGTTCCCTGGATGAGATGGACCTGCTGAGCCAGGATCATAAATATTTTAGAGGCTGAAAATATGAGAGGCACATTTTTAAAAGACTGACCTGAGCACCCATCACTTGCAGTTGGTGGGAGAAGGGAGAGATCTTCTCGCTGTTCCTGACAGGAATTTGGAGCCAGGTGGGGGTTGGGCTCTGCTCCCAGGGAACAAGGGACAGGACAAGAGGAAATCACCTCAAGCTGTACCAGGGGAGGTTTATTAAGAGGATATTAGGGGAAATTTCTTCACCAAAAGGGTCATCAAGCCCTGGCACAGCTGCCCAGGGTTGTGGTGGAGTTCCCATCCCTGGAGGGATTTAAATGATGTGAGGTTGTGGCACTTGGGGACAGGGGTCAGTGGTGGCCTTGGAGTGCTGTGGGAATGGTTGGACTCGATCTTAGACACCTTTTCCAACCTTAACAATTCCACAAGTCTGATTTAAAGGCTGCAAACACTGTGTGCCATAAACACCCCCCGCAGCCCCAAACACACAAAAGCCGTTCTTCCCTTTGGATCATGAGATTATCTTGGAGAAGCGACTCCACTTGGCAGCATCCCGGGGGGCAGAAGCACAAACACATTGTGTTAATGAAGTTTTTTCCCTCGTGCCCCAGAGCTGTGGGATAAGCTGCAAGCACAGTGGAAATCTGTGATGAATTCCTGCAAGTTGGCTACGCAGGGAGATGCTCGCTGCCTTTATCTGAGAGGGCCCGAGGGGTTTGTGAGCTGGTGGCTCTTTTCTGTTTCAGAAAGTGCAGGTGTATTTATTTGCATCTTTAACTACCCCGTAGGTGCTGGAGAAGAGGGGGCAAAGCCTGAATCCCCTCCCTGGCAGGAGGCAGCACTTGCACAAGCTTCAGATGCTGGACTTGACCCGCAAGCGACGAGAGGTGATGATGCCTTAGGTTTTAGCTTTTATATTTTTCCAATTCTGCATTCCCAGTGTGTAACTCTGCAGTGTCCTGCAGCCTGTGAGCTGCTGCTCTCTCATGCTGAGACAGACAGAACAAAGCCTCTCCAGGCTGCTCTCCAAGGACACCCAGCCCGGCCTAGGCCCAAAATGTGTAACCCAGCATCTTGAGAAGGGGGGCAAGCTGAGGGGAAATTCCATCATTAGCTAAAGTTTAATTGGTGAAATTGGGTTGAGATGCAAATGGACCAAAGCTATAAAAGTGTGAAGAACTCGTGACTCAGGGTCCATCTTGGGTGCAGCCTTTGGCCTGCCCAGGGTGTGCCTCTGAAGGCCTTTCAAATAAATATCCACCTTTATTCCCTTACTCCTGTCCAGTCTCTGTTTCTAGGTTGGCCTCTTTAAACATCAGTAATGCCAGGATGGATCTGGGGAGGGGATGGGGGTGTCTATCCCATAGACCAGGAGGCTTCAGACCTCTTGCTGGGAAGGTGAAAGGAAGCTTTCCCTGAGTCTTAGGCAGAGGGCTGGTGGGGAGCATCCCCAGGGTCCCTGTGATCAGCAATTACCCATGATTTTTTCAGCATGTTTGCCCTCATTTGGCTGTGACTCATGGAGAAACCAAAAATCCCTGTCCCAGTCACGTTCTGTCACGTACCCAGTCTGGCAAACTCCATTTGCTTGGGTTAAACTACTCAACTGTGCAATTATTTCCAGGGCCAGCCCCCCTAATGCTGTGCCACATCGAGCTATTAAAACGTGTTCTCTCCTCTGCTGCTTGTGTTGACAACTCATTTGCAAACCCAGGCGGAGCTGAAGCGGAATCTCCACAGGGAGGCGAAAATCAATAAGCAAAAAACCAAGGAACTCAGCCCCGAGGATGTCCTTGACTCTCCCCAGAGAGGCACCAGAAGCCCAGACCCTGTCCCTGCTGAGCACAATCAGCACTTTCATGAAGAGCACCCTGGTAAGTGGAATAATTTTCCAAGGTGGTGTGGAACTCACCAGCCCTCCTAAACCTCATCAGAGAAGTTTCCCTGTGGAAGATGCTCCCACTGCTCCATCTCCTGCAGTGATAAGATGCAGGTTCAGAGGGCTGGGGGAGAAGGCTGGGAGTTCTTTGTAGGACAAAGCGTTGGAATGCTTCAGAGAGCTCTCTGGGGTAAGTGTGACACTCTCTGAGGCTGATCCTGTATTAGGTTTGGGGTTTTTTCCTGTTGTCCCTACAGAAGGGGGAAGCGAAGTGGATCTCAGCCACCACCTCACCCTGACCTGTCCAAGGCGTGAGCCCTGTCCTGCTTTGCCTGCACATGACAGCCTTTGGACAGGCTGGGAATGCATCACCGAGGCTAAAAAGTGCTTAAATCAGTGAAAAACTTGCCTGAAGGTGAACTTTCACCAGGAGGAAGGGGAACAAACTTGGCTTCCTATTCCCTCGTGGTTCTTCACCTCAGCTCTCTTCCCCTCGGGGATATTGCCAGACTCTGTAATCTCACCCAATATCATCCTGAGTGTGTTGCACCTCACCCTGCCTCAGACATGGGGTCTGGTCTTACAGGGAGCTCTCAGGATTTTCTTTGTCCGTAACCATTTCCAGCTGAATTCCAGGTGACTGAGCAGCTCTGCAAAACCATGATATTTCATTTTTTTCTCTCCCTTAGGAAACACGTGGGGTGGAGGACTCTCCAGGCAGCCTGACAGGGCTGAGCTCTCTCCAGAGAGGAGGGGGAAGGTTGACCTGTGGTTCTGCAGGGAGCCACGGCCGAGGGATCTGTTCTGGGACTCCTCCAGCACAGGGTCGGAGGAGTGGGAGAGGGAAGAGAAGATTCCCTGCAAACCCACCCTTGTGAGAACCAAGACAGAGAGAGTTTCCCTCTTCGATGACTTCTTCGACAGGGATTTCTAGAGGCATGGCTTGGGCTGTGCCAAGGAAATGAGCCCCAGCTCTGGTGGGGCTGGAATCCTCCCGGATGGATGGGCTGAGGTTGGGGACACGGGGCTGGCTGGAATCCTCCCGGATGGATGGGCTGAGGTTGGGGACACCGTGCTGGCTGGATGTGGAATTCCTGTGAGCACGGGCCAGTGGAAAGGACAGCTGAAAACGAGGAGCTCCCTGGTGTGGGGTGAATAACGACCCTCTGGGTTGTGTGGCTGAATCAAAATATCTGGGGAAGAACCCGTTGGATGGAGCAACAGTGAAACAGGGGGAGAGAGAGGAGGAGAGGCTAGCAAAAAACCCCGAGCAGAAGCTGGGAAAAGTTCTGGGTTAACCCCAAATATTAAATTTCAACTGAAATGAAACATTTCACTTGCCTTTGAGTTACTCAATCTTCCTGTTTAACTTGGGGTTAACCTTTTCTAAACCACAAACCCCAGTTCAAAATGCAAGGTAGAATGATTTATTTAGAAAGTATTTAAAATAAATATTTTGGCATTTCTAAAATTCCTTTTTGACTTTTCAGGCTTTTTTTTTTTTTTTAATTTCCTCTCCTCCCCTGTCCTGGACATAGAAATATATGTACTTTCTTCAGTACTAACCTCCAGTTTTAGATATAATCTAAAAAATATGGCTTTGGTTCACTTTTTCCCCCGTTCAGGTTTCAGCGCTGGGGAGTGAATGATGGAAATGGAGGGATCTCCATCTTTTCCTCCAGACACTCTCCCAGGGATGCTGGTCAAGGCTGCAGCACCCACCAGGAATTTGAACAAGCTGCTCTGTTGCAATCTGACATTTCCAACTATATTGAAAAAGATGATTATGTGAAGGTGTCTGATCAATCAAAGAGCTTCTTGCAGTCTCCATCTCACATAAACCGCATTTTGTATTAAATTATCTCTTCTTCCTTACAGAATAATTTGTTACCTGAGAGGGAACTTCACCCAGTTCTCCTGTCTCCTGGGTTGTCCCTGTAGGTCCATAAAGGCCACCGAGTTTGTGGATTCAAAGCATTTATATAAAAGGAGATTTCAGACAAATATCACATGGTTATTTTAATGTGGCAAAGTGGATAAGTAGGGAACTGGTGAAACACAAGGGAGGAGAGATTTCCCCACCAGCCCTGGCCCTGGGGAACAGACAGGTCTGACCACCAGCATCAGCTTTGCTTCTGTTTGAAGCTGACAAATGGCATTAACTGGTCCTTGTGCCTCCTGCTTTTCTCCCTCCCTGCCCACTTGGTCTTTCCAGAACTACCAGGGGGCAAAACATCTTCAGGTCAGCTCCTTGCTGCAGGGCAGGGGCTCCAGGGGTAACAAATATTATCACCACAGCCACTTTCAGCTGGAAACCTCATCCTTTCATTTTTCAAGCCAGGACACCCAGAATAACGAGATCTAGAGTCAGATCTCAGTCACCCAGGAGGAGCAGGGCTTGGACAGCTCGGGACAGATGAAACTTGTGCTGCATCACTGTCTCAAAGCTGTGCTCCCTCCCACAAAGCTGTGGTGATGTGTCTGTGCTGCACCCTCAGCTTCCTGATTTACACAGCCAGGAAAAGAGCAGGAGACACATTTTTACACTTATTTAAGGGAATGAGACACCCATGGCTGACTCACTTGCACCAGTATTTATCTTTATTGAAAATCCCAGGCAGAGCAGGAGCTGGAAATCTCAGTCAAAGCCCCAAATCAAGCTGGAGCCTCCAGCCCAGCTGCCCAGGACTGGGCTTCTCTGTCCTGATTCCACCTCCTTTTGACATCCCTAAATATCTGGCCCATTACAGAAAGTCTGCGTGCTCCGTGGGGAAAACTGCACTTTGGAGAAAGCCCACACACCATGCGGGATTTCACTAGAAAAACATGAAAACAAACCCCAGCACAGGGAAGGAAGAAGAAGAGGAATCTTTTTAATGAGAAGGAGAGCTGCTCATGGCTAATGAGTCCATGTCTGGAGCCTGTGTGTTTTAAAAATGCCCCGAGAACTTTGCTGACAAACACCATCATCCTGTGTGAGCTGGAAGTATCGTGAGAGCTTCGAACTCAGTGTTGAGGGTGTGCTGGAAAGGTCAATGATTTAATGGGCTGGAACAATTAATCTGGCACTTGTCTATACACCTGTTCTCTTAATGATGTGACACATCTCCCTTCTGTGTTCCCATCTGTCAACAATTAAGCTATAATTGGTGGAAATGCAATTTATCTCAGATAGAGCTGATTAGTTTTCCAATAATCGTGCTGCCAGCCTTGGGGAAGAGTGCTGCCCACGGAGAAGTGCCTGTGGACCACTCGATCCATCTCACAGACTGTGCAGAGAACACTCTCTGAGCATTAATTTATCAATCTACAGGGTGCAAAATTTGCTCTTGTGGAAGCGATAAAATCACCAAACCTGCTCCCAACACAGGGGGAATGGCTTCCCACTGCCAGAGGGCAGGGTTAGGTGGGATTTGGGAAGAATTCCTGACTCTGAGCGTGGTGAGGCCCTGGCACAGGGTGCCCAGAGAAGCTGTAGCTGCCCCATCCCTGGCAGTGTTCCAGGCCAGGTTGGACGGATCTCAGAGCACCCTGGGACAGAGGAAGGTGTCTCTGCCCGCGGCAGGGGGTGGAACTGGATGGGCTTTAGGGTCCCTTCCAACCCAAACCATTCTGTGAGTCTATGAAATACTTTTGGTGCTCAAAATCATTTGACTGTGCTGTTCTTGATTGTATTAATTCATCAGAACCTCCAGAGAGCCAGGTGGCATCTCATCCTCTTCTCATGTTTTCCAACATCCTTCCAGACACTGGAAATGAAAACATTTTCTTTGTTGTTAAAGGTGAAACTTAGACTTTTCTACAAACTGCAGAAGACGGGGAAAAAACCCCAACCAACCTCCCACAACGTGTGTTCTGCAACTCAGCAAGGGAGACTTTAGAGAGATGTTTTCAGTTCCCAGTTCCGTGCTGGAACCATTTGAAGGCTGAGCCCTTACAACCAGCTCTGGAGAGGACACAACGGGGCACTCGCTGTATCTGAGCACACACAGCTTCAACCCCAACCACACCCCACAGAAACCAGGCTGTGTTTGCCAGAGCCCCTCACCCTGACCCCTCTGTGCCTCCCCGGGCTAAAAATGTGTTTCTGTGGCTGTCCCACACTACCCAAAGCTTTGAGGCAAGGCTGGACCCTTCCTGCAGGTTAGAGGTGTCTCCACATAGGAGCTGTGCTGGGGCAGAAGCTGCTCAGCCCAGATTCAACACCTTCAGAGAATTCACATTATCATTTCTCACCAAAACGGCAAAGAATGGAGATTTTCTGCACTAAATGATGTGGGTGTGAGTGTCAGCAAATGGTACAGCCCAGAAGATGTAGGTCAGATAGATCCCTGCCCCAAAGGACATTTGATCTCCCCAGGGAGATGGTTATAGGATGTTTTTGTTGGTACAAACGTGGCCAGAGCAAGCCAAGTTCTTCCAGCTCAGCATTACCTGAACTGGTTTTGCTGAAATGTTAAATAAAAATGATAATGCTCAGCCTGAAGTCAGCACCAGCCTGGCAAAATCATTAGCAATTAAATGCACAATTTACAAGAGGAAATGTCAATGAACCATACTTCTGTATTTAAAAAAGGAGCCGGGGTTGCTGTAACACCTCTGTTACTGTTCTTGAGAAAAAAAAGATTTAATTACACTTAGCAAAGAGAGGTGTTAGGTAAATAAAGCTGAACAAAGCCACACTGTAACTGGATCTCACTGACTAGTCTGGATTAATGGGATTTTCTAACCTCCCTGGGCTCAGTCCCACCTGGTGCTCGGAGCGTTTGACCTCCTCAGGAATGCGAGTCTTCAGCATCATGTAACATCCTCCTTCCCCTATGCACACAGGCATCCAAAAGCAAGGAAAACCCCCCATCTGAGCCACTGGGATACATCCAGCAACCTTATTAAACCCTTTATCTGCCCTGCCTCCCTGCAAGGTGTGTGACAGGCGACTGGGATTGCTCCAATCTGCTTACACAAAGCTGCAGAGAAAAGCCCACAAGAACAGCGACTTGAGCAGCTCCGTTTCAGGCTGTACACGAAGATTAAAGTCTTATCACCAGCTTGAAAAAATACCAAGCTTGGCAGGTTTTTGTTTGCCTCACCAGGTATCCTCAGACTGCTCAGCGATAGCACAGCCCCAAAGCCGCTGTTTTCCCACGCCCTCACAGCTCCCAGCTTCCTTTAAATAATTCCTGAGTAGGGTCAAGCCATGGCACAAGGGTCCCCTGATGAATTAAGAGGAAGGAGGCAGCTCCTGTTTGTCTCTGAGCCTCTTCACCTGCTCCTGATGCTGGATTCTGAGCTGCCTCTCCCTCCCAGCAGTGCTGGTGTGGGGATCTCTGTCCCAGTGGGGACACAATCCATCCTCAGTGATGCCACAGGGCTGCCCACAGATCCCTCCCGTTCTTGAAAGGGGTAGGAAAAAAATATTTATCTCTTGCTTAGCACAAGGGTTGTAGCTTTTTGCCACCTACTGACACGTTGTGGGAACAGCTCATCCAGAGAATTCCTGCAGGAAGGCTCAGTCCTGCTCTGGCTGAGGGTGCATCCACCCCTGGCTGAGAGGGACATGAAAACAAAACCAGGAGTGAACAGGGCACTTGGTGCTCTGTCAGGAGAGCAACATTTATCCCACAGAATCACAGAGTATCCTGAGCTGGAAGGGACCCACAAGCATCATCAAATTCAACTCCTGGCCCTGCACAGACACCCCAAAAATGCCACCCTGTGCCTGAGAGCGGTGTCCAAACATTCCTGGAGCTCTGGCAGGCTGGTGCTGTGACCACTGCCCAGGGGAGCCTGTTTAGTGTCCCACACCCTCTGGGGGAAGAACCTTTTCCTGATATCAGACCTAACCCCCACACTGACACAGCTTCAAGTCCAATATTTGTTTGGTCCTTGCTGTAATTCCCTCTTTGTCTCAGCCTTTGAGCACCTCATTTCATCATTCCAGAGACGAGAAACATGGGAGAAATAATTCTTCTTGCTTGCAAAGCCAAGCCCTGCTTTCTTCCCCTTCTATCTTGCCCGAGTTAATCTATTTTTTCCCCTTTCTCTCCCCTTAAATTCCCTTCCTAGCCAGGCTGGATGGGGCTTGGAGCAACCTGGTTGAGTGGGAGGTGTCCCTGCCTGTAGCAGGGGTTGGAACTGGATGCTCTTTAATGTCCCTTCCAGCCCAAACCATTCTGGGATTCTGTGATGCCACAACAGGAGCCTTTACACAGTGTCCCCACAGGAAATATCTGTGCCAGCCCTGGAGAGCTGTAAATCTGGGGGATGCTCCATCTGCCCAGAGCTTCTCCCATTTTGCTCCATGCATTTTGTTCACTCCCAGCAGTGCTGAGACTCCCCCTCGGGGATGGGGCAGAGCAAACCCTGCTGTGCTGCTGATCCTGATGCCTAAAGAGGCCAACCTAGAAACAGAGACTGGACAGGAGTAAGGGAATAAAGGTGGATATTTATTTGAAAGGCCTTCAGAGGCACACCCTGGGCAGGCCAAAGGCTGCACCCAAGATGGACCCCGAGTCACAAGTTCTTCACACTTTTATAGCTTTGGTCCATTTGCATCTCAACCCAATTTCACCAATTAAACTTTAGCTAATGATGGAATTTCCCCTCAGCTTGCCCCCCTTCTCAAGATGCTGGGTTACACATTTTGGGCCTAGGCCGGGCTGGGTGTCCTTGGAGAGCAGCCTGGAGAGGCTTTGTTCTGTCTGTCTCAGCATGAGAGAGCAGCAGCTCACAGGCTACAGGACACTGCAGAGTTACACACTGGGAATGCAGAATTGGAAAAATATAAAAGCTAAACCCTAAGGCATCAATCCAGCCCCAAATTTCCCTGTTCCCCCTGACACACAGCTGATACCCAGCCTGGCATTAACTGCTGGTCCACGCAGCCATGATTTAACATCTAAAATTATTCATTTGACTTGATGAAAACATTAAAGAACCCCTGTTCTGGAAGAAAAGAGGAGCAAAAAGGAACAGTTTTGCAGCCACCCCTTGCAGATACACACTTCTAATTAAATACTGAGGACCAAGCAGTTGTCTCTCACTGGTGGCCACTTGACCCTAGTTCTAAACAACACCCAAAACAACCAGCACGGCTTAGGACTTCCACAAATTCAGGCTGAGCTTAAAAGCCAGGCATTACTTCTACTTAACTCACAAACCACCTCCTTTCAGTTTAGCCAAGTTGACCTAAAAATACAGCTTTTTGCCACACAAAGATGCCTTTGAGAGTTGCTGGAGCTGATTTTTTTTTTTTCCAGTGTTCTTCTCAGAAAAAAAGCTTCTGAAGCTTCATTTGGCTCCGTTGCACTACACAGGGACCGTGAGGCCATTGCTGCTGCCCTGGGATGGGTATTGATAAAATAAGACATTTAATTTTCTGCAAAATGTGTCTGTAGATTTTTGCAAAATATGTTTTAGAAATTCTGCTTTCCCGTAAGAATTTCCCACTCTTAAAAACTAAATAAACAGAAAGCCACTGAGCTTAAGAGCAGCATTTTGGTTTGGGATTTTTCTCTGGTTTTCATTTATTGAAATCCCACTTTTCAGCCATGACAAGTTATTGCTGCTATTTTTGTAAAGATGATTTGTAACAATGATCTGGTGAGGTATTACTAGAAGTAATCACAAAAATGTGGCAGAAATGTGGCAGAAAGTACCATGCTAAAACTAGAGCAGGAAAAAAGAAGAAAAAGAAAAGAGAAGGCCTTCTCTCTTCAGCAACCTTTGCTTTCAACTTTTATTTCATATTTTCCCACTCCCAAGGCTCTCCGGATTCACTTCATGGTTGGGAGCAGAAGTGGCCATAAAGAAAAAAAACCCTAAAATCTTCTTTTTGCTGAAGGATTGCCTGTGAAACCAAACTGCCTGTCCTTCTTTTGAGGCCAAGGATGAGGAGCAGCTCACTGCTCTCAGTTCGATATCCATCCTCATTTACTTTTTTCCTCCTCCATCCCATCTTTCAAAACAAGATGATACTTTAATTAATGACCCACAGGGGTGTTGTGCAGCTCAGTTAAGGCTGGGAAATGTGCCTTGAAGGCAGCCAGCCTTGCACAGGTGCTGAGGGTGAGGGGCTCCTCCCGTTCCTCCCTCCACACGATGCTCTCGGTCCTGGGTCCCACCCACGGCAGGGACGGGTCCTGCGCCAGCATCTGCAGCATCTCCCACCACAGCCCCAAATCTGGCACTCCCACTGAGCTCTAATATCACAGAATTGCAGAATCATTTAGGTTGGAAAAGCCCTCCAAGATCCAACCATTCCCCAGCACTCCAAGGCCACCCCTGACCCACGTCCCCAAGTGCCACATCCTCACGGCTTTGAAGCCCCTCCAGGGATGGGGACTCCACCACTGCCCTGGGCAGCCTGTGCCAGGGCTGGACAACCCTCTTGGTGAAGAAATTTCCCCTAATATCCTCCTAATAAACCTCCCCTGGTGCAGCTTGAGGTGATTTCCTCTTGTCCTGTCACTGGTCCCTGGGAGAAGAAACCACCCCCAGCCTGGCTAAGCCTCATTTAGATCCAGGAGTGGCTTCAGGCATCTACAAAATAAAAATCTCCTAGAGAAGGAGTGTGGAGTTAAAGTCCTGGTCCTGCTGGTGCCGGAGTGCTGGATGGGACAAAAATTAGGATATATGGGGCTGGAGTCAGTGCCAGCTTTTACCTCACCAGCTGATGTTCTGACTTATTTTCCCAGCTCTGCCCTGTTTTGTTCTTTTCTTCCATTACATGGCAAGAGTCCCTGTCTGAGATCCCAATCTTTGGGGTTTAAAACTTGAGGTTTTCCTCCCTCTCAGCCAACTGACAGGAAAAATCCAGGAGTGAATCCACAGCTGGGCTAAATCACCTTCCAGAACATGAAGGGGCTCCAAGAGAGTTGAGAGGGGAACTTTTGACAAGGGTCTGGAGGGACAGGACAAGGGGAAATGGCTTTAAATTGACACAGGTCAGGTTTAGATGGAATATTAGGAAGAAATTCTTCCCTGTGAGGGTGGTGAGGCCCTGGCACAGGGTGCCCACAGAAGCTGTGGCTGCCCATCCCTGGAATATTTTCCTACCACGGGAATACAGATATTAAGGTGCACATAATACAAGGTTAGCCCTAATTTTTTTGCTCTTTGGTTGCAATACACTGATGAGTTTTCTGATCCAGGTGTTTAAATTACAGGAGCTCAATCTTCACCTGTGTAAGAAGGAAGAAAATAATTACAAAACAGTAAAAAATTTTAAAAACCCCAACAAAAATACAGAGAAGTATCTGTCTGAGTTGGAATTGGGCAGCTGCAGAGAGGGAAAAGGCTGCTTTTTTTTTCTCAGCAAGAAAAGTCATGTAAATGGTTACGATGTGGAAATAGTTAAAATGAGAGCCCTTACCTCTTCATTTCCCAGCTTTTGAGTACTCGGATTCTGTACCTGATGTTCTAGTTAAGCACAATGAGACCTGGCTTTGTGCTCACACCAGGAATTGGAGAGGGGCACTGAGATCTGGAGCAGGGGGAGAATCTGTGATAAGAAAAAAACCTCCACAGAAAATCACTGCTCTCAGCCCAGCTGTGTCCAGGTCCAGGAAAATAACACCTGCCTGTGGCCACCCTTCCTATTTGCTGTATGGAATGGAGTCACTGGAGCCCCTCTGCTCTGGACCCAGGCTGGGAGAGCTGGGGGTGTTCACCTGGAGAAGAGAAACCTCCAGGGAGAGCTCAGAGCCCCTTCCAGTGATGCCTTATGTTTTAGCTTTTATATTTTTCCAATTCTGTATTCCCAGTGTGTAACTCTGCAGTGTCCTGGAGCCTGGGAGCTGCTGCTCTCTCATGCTGAGACAGACAGAACAAAGCCTCTCCAGGCTGCTCTCCAAGGACACCCAGCCCGGCCTAGGCCCAAAATGTGTAACCCAGCATCTTGAGAAGGGGGGCAAGCTGAGGGGAAATTCCATCATTAGCTAAAGTTTAATTGGTGAAATTGGGCTGAGATGCAAATGGAGCAAAGCTATAAAAGTGTGAAGAACTCGTGACTCGGGGTCCATCTTGGGTGTAGCCTTTGGCCTGCCCAGGGTGTGCCTCTGAAGGCCTTTCAAATAAATATCCACCTTTATTCCCTT
>VWZT01000871.1:98319-127250 GCA_013397055.1 Pachycephala philippinensis
AGGGTGCCCAGAGAAGCTGTGGCTGCCCCTGGATCCCTGGAAGTGTCCAAGGCCAGGCTGGATGGGGCTTGGAGCACCCTGGGATAGTGGAAGGTGTCCCCATGGCAGGGATTTGGAATGAGATGATATTTAATGTCCCTTCCAACCCCAACCATTCTCTGGTCCTTTGCCTTTGGGGTTCAGGGGACTGATGGTCACTGAGGGCTGCTTTTGAAAGTGTGGTTCTTCCGCAACGAAGGTTTCACAAAATCTGTGATGCCATCATAAAATTTGGCTCAGTGTACCATCACACAGCTTCTGTCAGGAGAGAAATAATGAAATGCTTTTAGGGCAACGCTTTCCCCGAAGTCCCTTCCCTTCAGTGTCAGATTTTGCCAGCCATGTGCAGATTCCCCAAAGCCATGAGTCAGGTGTAAAGCCGAGCTTTTCCCTGCTGGCCCTGGGGGTTTCCTGTCCTGAAGGGCTGCCTCCAGCCACCCCCAGCTCCCAGGCCCGTGGCTATCATCTTCCATCCTCCCCTAATGGCCTGATGCTTTGATGTCCAGGTGTAACAGGATTCAGCGGTGCTGATTTCACTGATTAACACACAAATCACGCCCGGAGACCGGGTGCTTCCTGCACTTAATCATCTGCTTGGCACATTTCAGAGAGCCCAAGAAAGATGATTTAAAAAATAAAATAAATAAAAATAATAAAAAATAAATAAATAAAAAAAAAAGGACAAAGAAATACCTCAGCCAGAAAAACAAAGCAAACAGCCACCCCCAAAGATGTGAACAGCATCAGCTCGGGTTTTCTGCTGGTGGTTTTTCTCACAGCACAGAAAGCAGCACCACCTTCCCTCTGTCAGGAGAAGAAAGGTGTTATTTCGGTGACCAAATAAATGCACACGAAGCCTCCGACCTTGAGGAAACGTCGCTGCTTTTAGAGGACAGGCAGTAACCCAACACCTGGAGAAGCAGCACATTCCCCACACAATTAAAGCCTGTTAACATGAAACCTTTCATCCCAGATGGAGATCTGGGGTTAAATGTTCTGGGAGATCAGGACAGCAGAGCCTGGTTTGAGAGAACAGTGTGGGGTTTCTTCCCATCCCCTGAGGTGACGTTTTCAGCCCTGACCAGGTTCCCAGCCTGCCACACCTTCTGCTGCAGCAATTCTTTTCCTAAAGCTTTATGGATTGTAGCCTCCTGGTCCTTTACAGCCCACGGATCTCTCCCCACTCTGCTTTTTCAGAGAAGTGCACGGGCTTGGGCTCAGTTTCGGGATGGATCTGATGAGGTAAAGCTGTGGCCATGGTGAAGGCTCCGAGGGATCCCTGAGCATCCATCTGCCTGATGTCCTTCTGAGTGGACACAGCTGGCTCAGAGGGATGCAGCCCACACCTCCTACATCCAGAAGAAAGGGCTTTTGCACAGATTTTCATTGTTTGTTCCCCTCTCAGTGCCTGGCCAAAAACAGACAATAACCCCAAAAGCGTTCTGAGGTCAGAAAAAGCTTTACTGTAAGGAAACAACAGAGTTTCCAAATGGAAAAGTGGGATTTATCATTTCAGGTTTCCCAGGTACAGCTTAAGCTTGTTTACCAAGACGGATTTGACAGATGTGATTAATTCCCTGCTCTTAAACATGAATACATTTATCTGCCTGCTTACACCATCCCAGGGGAGGCTCAGCTCTGTGCTGAGCACCCCTGGATGAGAAGAAGGTGATCCTTCCCTGGCCACGTGCATGTCAGGGATGTGGTGGACACAGAAGTTGGGAGCAGCTTCTGGAGAAATCCCTCTGCCTTCCTGCTCCTCTGGGAGAGCCCTCGCTGCCACCCCACACTGGAGGAAGAAAGGTTAATCAGAGGGGGCTGGAAAGCCAGAGGCTGAAGGGCAGGAGCTCGTGTTCCTGGAGGAGATGGACACAAGAGCAGGGTCCAATCTGGGTTATTTTATAACTGAGCTGGAAGGTGCCCCATGGGGGCACACACACGGAGGGCAGCCAGCACTGCCAGTGGTCAGCTGGGAGCTGGAGGAGGTCACTCATGGTCCTGAGCTGCTCTCACAGCCAATATATGGACATCCACCTCTCCCTTCCCTTGCTCCCAGCTTTTCCTCTGCTGGCTGAACCTTTCTGGGAGCTGGCTCAGTTTATCAGCCTGGCAGAAATGCATCACGAGATGTGTATTTTTGCTGAGGGACACAATCTTCTCGGGGGAGGGCACACACCTGGCTACAGTCAGGGCTGCTTTTCCACCCTGTTTCTGTCTTCCTGTAGGCTCTGGTAGCCCATTCTGCACCAGGAGTTCAGTTTTTTCACCACCTCTTGGCCTGCTCAGGTATCTCCTTCTGGCCACACAGAACTCCTCAGGTGAATGAAGTGCTGCCCTTTCAGTGCAGACCCTCCTGACCCCTCTGCAACAGGCACTCCGTTGTTGACATGCTTTGCAGTCCCAAATTATCTGTGAAATCCCCCTCCCAGCCAGCCAGAGTGCCCATCTCCCTGCATGCAGGAGACACTGGGGAGAGTTCACCAGCTCCACACCTCCGATGTCCCATCCCTGGCACTTTCCTCTCCTCCTATCCCTTCCCAGGCCTTACCCCTTTTCCCCACACCTGTGTTACCCCACCCTATTTGAGGCACTTACTATCAAGGAAGAATCTGTTTTGATGCCTTAGGTTTTAACTTTTCTATTTTTCCAATCCTGCATTCCCAGTGTGTAACTCTGCAGTGTCCTGGAGCCTGGGAGCTGCTGCTCTCTCATGCTGAGACAGACAGAACAAAGCCTCTCCAGGCTGCTCTCCAAGGACACCCAGCCCGGCCTAGGCCCAAAATGTGTAACCCAGCATCTTGAGAAGGGGGGCAAGCTGAGGGCAAATTCCATCATTAGCTAAAGTTTAATTGGTGAAATTGGGTTGAGATGCAAATGGAGCAAAGCTATAAAAGTGTGAAGAACTCGTGACTCGGGGTCCATCTTGGGTGTAGCCTTTGGCCTGCCCAGGGTGTGCCTCTGAAGGCCTTTCAAATAAATATCCAGCTTTATTCCCTTACTCCTGTCTAGTCTCTGTTTCTAGGTTGGCCTCTTTAGGCATCAGTTTCATCGGGCTTGGTTTGCCCTCAGTGTGTAAAGCACATAAAAATTCGGGAGTTCTGTGCCCTCTGCCCCGTGGCTCTGCTTTATCCATCAGCACAGCCTCGCCTCCCTGCTTCCCCCCTTATTTCCTATTAAAAACCCAAGTGGAGAGATGAGACCTGTGCATCCCAACCTTCTCTTGCCTCATTTCTATGTAAAGCTCTTATCAGCAAGCCCGAGCTGCTGCTGCTGCTGCAGATTATTCACCCACCACAGACGAGTGGGATCGCCCAGGCAGTGGCAGAGCAGGCTCCCAGCAGAATCCAGATGCGATGCAGATACTCCAGATCTTCAGGAAGCAGCCTGGTAATACTTGTTGAACCACATAAAGAGCACTGTGGGGCACAGCTGTAGCAGCCAGGACTGGAAAAGCAGCTGGAAGCTTTACAGAACCTTTCAGAAGGAGAAAAGTCTTGAACTGCTGTAAATTTTGACTTTGGAAGGTGCCCAGGTGGTCACATGGAGCAAAACGTGGCTGCTCTGGAGGAAATGTTTCTCTCAAAAAGACAGATCCTTTCTATAGGGTCTGTACCTCAAGATTTTTGAGTGAACACCATGTGTTCAGAGCAACAACGTGCAGAATTATGGAATCATTTAGGTTGGAAAAGCCCGCTATCATTGAGTCCAACCAATTCCCCCAGCACTCCAAGGCCACCACTAACCCACATCCCCAAGTGCCACATCCAGGCAGCTTTTAAATCCCTCCAGGGATGGGGACTCCATCACTTCCCTGGGCTTGAAAATCTTTTCAGTGGAGAAATTTTCATGGGTATCCAATCCAAACCTCCCCTGGCACAACTCGAGGCCGTTTCCTCTTGTCCTGTCACTTGTGACGTGGGAGATGAGACCAGGAGGAGTCCAAGCCCCCAGCCCTGCATCCACACGTTTACAGCCAAACTGATGCCAACCCCATCACTGCCTTCACTGTCTGCAGGCAAATGGGTGAAATTCTTGCTGGGAAACAAGCAGGAATGTGGAAAATGTCCAGGAGACACGGGGGATGTGACTGTGGCTGTAGTTTCATGGCCAGGGGGTCGTTCTGCTCTCCCTGCTGGGGAAGGGGAGCCGTGTCCCAAGGCAGGGTGACAAGCAGGATGGCTGGGATGGCAGCAGGGATTTAGAAGTGTCAGTTGAAGCTATTGCCTGTTCCAGAAAGGTTTCAGAGAGCTGCCCAGGCTGAGACAGCTTCTGGTGTAGCTGCTGTTTCAGGAGGTGGTTTGCTTTCTGTTTTGTTTGCTGTAACCTACTGTGGTTCACCATTTTCCCCTCAAACCCTAATTTTAAAGAAAAATCTGTTTTCTGTTTGGCGAAGTGAGGCGGTCTGAGCCTTGAGCCTCATCTGAGTCCCAGGAGTCAGAGGCCCCATCCTGTGTCAGGACCAGCTTTAAGGATTAATCCCCGTGGCTGCAAAGTCCCCAGCAAAAACTGCTTTGGCTCAAGTCCACGAGGTCGGGCTCCTGTAACAACCAAGTGCTGAGAAATGGTAACTCCCAAACCAAATCCTCGCTTTGCCCTTTTCTGTGCCTTTCCCCTGCCATGTGATCCGGCGTTTTAAGCAGGATAATGCTTGTTCAAGCCTTGCACAGAGAGAAGAAAAGCGTGGAGGATGAGCAGATTTCCTAAGGACAGCACATCCCAAGCCTCCCATCTGTACAAGGCTTGGACAATCCACATATTCCAAGGTATGATAGCAGCACCTGCCTTGAAGAAGCAGCAGTTCTGATTTCCAGAATTCGTGTATCCAAAGGATTCCAGCACACCCAGCCTCTCCCGCCTCAGTTTCCCCTTTCTCCTCCCTCTGAGGGCTGCAGCTCCTCCCTAACCTTGAAGCAGTTTGCCCGATGCTGACTGACAGAGCATCCAATGCATTTTGACAGAAAGGAGTTTCGGGGCTGGATACAAGCAAAAGAAACCCCCGAAAATTATCTTTGCATTTCCGGGGGCAGAAATTTCCAGCTTCAATAAATCTAAATCTCCCTGGAAACTATTTACCAAGGAAAACTTACCCACAGTAATCCATCCTTGGAGTGTTAGAACAGCTTGAAACGAAAAGTTTGCAGAGCTCAAGCAGGAGGGGAAGAGGGATGAAGCTGGCAAAAGATCATTAAGAAGACATTTTAAAAATGTTTTTTCCAAAACTTTTTTATTTCCATGCTTGGATTAAGCTCTTCAGCTGGTGAGGAAAAAACAGGAGGTCACTTGCAGGATCTGTGAGAAAAAAAGGGCTCTTTCTGTAGGTTCAGAATGTTCCTGGGATTTTGAGGTTGAACGTTTTCCGAGCGCACGTCTTCCAAAGGACTTTCCAAGAACACACAGTAAACTGCAAAACAATCTCACACAGAACTACAGAATTCCTGTTGGGGAGGTAGAAAAGCTATTTCCACACGGGCAGAGACAGAACATTGAAGTTTGACATTTCAATAAATGTATTTTTGGCCTATTTTGACACATTAGGAAGGACAGAGAATACTGAGATTACAGAGCCCAATGCAAGGCAGCACCTCTGTAAATGTCTGCTCCATATTCCATTTGTCAGTTTATAAATGCAGCCATTGAGGTAATCTCAGCTTCACTGACAGCCCGGAGATCACCAGATTTTCAATTTCCCCTCAATAAAACAAAAAAAAATCCCCAAGGAGAACACTTTTGCTTTTTAATCATATCCAGGCCTGTTTCCTGTAATGAAGAACTTCTTTTCCAGCCCCAAGAGAGCAATTCTTTGAATGTCACTTTCAGATAGTGAGATAAAAATCTCTGCTATTTGTAGGAAAAGGCTCCGACTGCCATTTGTGGCTTGAACCACTTCCCAGTTTATTTACTTTCTGAGGCTGTTTACATTTTCAGGCAGCCCAGCTCACTCATCCCTAACAAACTCAGTTTATTGCTGCAAGAAACGTAGCTCTCTGCCAGCCACAGGAGAGACTTCGGACCTAAGGACACCAAAACGCTTTTGGATCAAATCACCTGTGTAAAAAAAGGGGTGGAAAAGGAAAAAAAGAAATCCCATTTTCTGGTGAATTCTATCACTGACCAGCAGCAGGAGCCACGGATGGTGCGAGCCCTTCATTAGGGCTGAACCTGGAACTGCTTTTCATTCCTGGAGAGCTGCAGGACTCCCAGATCAGCACGGGGAGGGGAGATGAGGGAGAAGGACATCCTTAATTTGTCTGAAGAGCAGCTGGTTTTCTCCTTTATGTAATTATCTCCTCCAGCAAACCCTCCTGCTCGGAGTCAATGGGCTTGGAGCACCCTTAGCCCAATTCAGGAGTGACACATCAACCCCTTCACCAAACACATCCAGCTCCGAGGGCTCATTTGTTTGTTCTTGCTGATATTAAAGACTAATTTTGATTTAGTCTAAGAGCCTTTTCCATCCCTCGGGAGGGAGCCGTGGCAACACGAGAGTATTCAATTAACTGCGTGCTCCAAATTACTCATGGAAAGGAGTGTGTTCATGTGGGCAGGGCAGGGATTTTCAGGGTGCTGTCTGGAAGGGGGTTGCATGGCTAATATAATATAANAAAAATCTGCAAAACAGAAGAAAGCAGTTACTATACTATACTATACTATGCTATACTATACTATACGATAATATAATATTTTTCCAGGAGCTGGACTTCAATCATCTTTATGGGTCCCTTCCAACTCAGGGTATTCTATGAGTCTACAATATTATTATTATGTAAGTAATAACTTCAGCTTTGCATAAATCTTCCTCACCTTGGCAAAGCTGCTTGGTCACCTACTTTTTCAACCTTCTTCTCTACTGGTATTTTACAAACAAAAAAAAAGGGAGCAGCAGGTGGCATCTTGTTACAGATAGAAAGTAGAAAGCAGTTATTATTAAGCTCCTGCATTAAATCTTCAGCCTCCTCTTTGTCGCCTTCTCTCAGCAGAGAAGTATTCACTTCAGCAGAAAGTAAATTTCCTGTCCTGCTTTTGCTTTTTTTTAAAAAAAGAAAATACCCCAAATCAAGGCAATAGCTGGTGCAGAAAATAGGAAAAAGCGTCTCTCAGGAAAGTTAAAAAGTCATTTTGGACATTTTTTCCTGATGCTCTCAGGGTTCAGTTTCGATTGACAGATACTTTTTTAAGTCCAGGATGGAATTCATGGTGGATGCAGAGCTGGAATTTAAGTCGGTGTCTCCCATCTGGAGGTTACTCCAGTCACCTGCAAGGGCTGAACAGCTGGAGAATCATTCATGAGAATAACAGAATCACAGAATGGTTGGGGTTGGAAGGCACCATCTCATTCCAACCCCCTGCCATGGGCAGGGACACCTTCCACTATCCCAGGCTGCTCCAAGCCCCATCCAGCCTGGCCTTGGACACTTCCAGAGATCCAGGGGCAGCCACAGCTTCTCTGGGCATCCTGTGCCAGGGCCTCAGCACCCTCAGTGTCAGGAATTTCTTCCTAATAACCAACCTAAATCCATCCTCTGTCAGCTTGAAGCCATTCCCCCTTGTCCTGTCACTCTATGCCCTTGTAAAAAAGTTCCTCTTTAGGTCCTGGAAGCTGTAAGGAATCATAAAGGAAACTGGAAGGAGAAAAGCCTTGGAGCTCCTGGCAGATGAGCAACAATCTCTGGCAGGTTGGTTTCAGCCCTCAGTCACCTGCACAGCTCTCAAACACAGAGCCACACAGGCACAAGTGCTGGCAAATCCCCAGAGGTTTAGAAGCCTGGCCATAATGGTACAGAGAATAAAGCTCAAAGTCCATGAAAAGTACTTTGAGAGGATTTTAAAAGTACATTTTTTCAAAGTACATACAGGACTCCTCTGTATGCTTTTAAAAGAGTTCTCAGCATGGCAAGGGCTGCAAGCAGTTCTCAAATCTTGGTTTCTTGCAACCAAAATAATAAACCCCACTCCTTACCTCCCAGGAAAATCCAGAGTGACTGTGTTAGGCCTGACTTAACAGCCATAAAAAAAGGACCCATTTCAGTTCAGCTACGACACAGATGTTCAGATAAATGATGTTCAAGATGCTCCTGACACAGGAATGGAAATTTTTAAATCAAGTAACAATAGACAATTTTCTCTCGTAAAAATTTTCCCATCATTTCTCTGTCAATCAGAGAATCCAAGAATGGTTTGGGTTGGAAGGGACCTTCAAGACCACCTCATTCCACCCTCCTGCCATGGGCAGAGACACCTTCCCCTGGACCAGGTTGCTCCAAGCCCCGTCCAGCCTGGCTTTGAGCAAATGTGTATTTGTATTTCATAGACAAAGCAAAACAATCATTAGAACATTCTCATTGAAAAGGAAATAGATAAACAACTTAACCATTTATTTGACTGCATTGTATTTAGACAACTTGTACATTTCGTAACCCCACTGGTTTTGTTCTCATCAAAAAGGATAAAGGGACAGAAGAATATAATCCACTCAAAACAGCAGTCCAGTATTTTGAGATACACTTGCTATTTTCATAGATGTCCACCTGATACCTGAACTCCAACATAGGTTGTAATGTTTATACAAGACCTGAAGATTTTCAACATAGCACTGAGTTGTAGCAATGTCTTGCAGTGCCCTGAAAAATAGTTTGTGACGTACTACGCAACACCAATTCGATGATGCCTGGAAGGTGATGAACCTGATCATTTCTTTAAAAAACAACATAATGAATGCAAACATCCAGACCTAAGTGTCAGCCAGTAGCAACATTTGGGCAAATTTAAATATAAAAGCAATCACCTCCTTAGTTAGATTTGTCAATGCAAAAAGGCGAGGGGGAGAGGACTGTGTTTAGCAACAGACAGGAGAAATAACCAACGTTTCCTTGCTAGATTCCTTTTGAAAACCTATGCAAATTCAAGGCTTCCCATTTGATTTCCAAATCCCAAGCAGCACAGAGAACAAATCTGTTTGGTATGACCCGACACATGCAGCTCCAGTGTCTCCTGCAGTGAACTCTGTGACACAGCAGCCATGGCAGAACCTTTCGGGCCACGTGCTCTTTGAAAAACAAAAAAAAAGAGAGACCTGCACCTATTTTGCTCAGTATTTTCAACACGGGCATGGCGACAACCACTTCTTACACCAACCAACCAGAATTGTATTTGAAGTTTGCTCCAGAGGGATGTTTTTGGCAGTGAGGAGGGATTTCAGCTCACTTCCAAGTCGGCTTTTGAGTCTGAAGACACCCAAGGCTTAAATATGAACCAATAGAGAACTTGTCTGTCTGGCTCTGCAGATTGAAACCCCAGCAGACACACCAGGCAGCCCAGTTTGCAATCTGTGATTCAAGCCCAGCAGCTGCTTGCAAGGTCTGAAACCTCCCTGATCCAGCTCCAGGGCAGTCCCTACACGTCCTGGACCACAGCTGAGGGAAACCTGACTCAATGGATTGGTTACCAACATTTAAGTCTTAACACTGATCAAAACTGATGAAAAGCCACCCAGAAAAACTGGCAACCCTGAGGGAGCAGGATAACAGGAGGTTGTGTCGTGTCACAAGGCTTTAGGCTGAGCTCCAACGTGTCCTGGGAGTAACAAACCCCATTTACACCACTTTGTCTTGGGCACCCTTTTAAAGATGAGTTTTCTTTACTGAGGGGAGCAGACCCCTCTAAAGCACAGATGGTATCTACAAGCAGAAAACTCAGCAGGGCCAATTTCCATTAAAAATCTTTATTTTCAAATACAACTCATGATTTGTACATGGTAAGAAACGTCCATCACCATGTGCGATTGGTCTGTGCAAAAGGCGGCTTTGCTCAAATCCAGTTTTCCTGCACAGGGCTCTTTTCCAAATGATACTGGAGGTAGGGGTTTTGTTGGTTTTGTTTTTAGTGTACAGTAATTAGCAAAAAACAAACAAACAAAAAAACCCCAAAAAACAACCCCACGACTCAAACCAAAGCCTAAAAAGAAAAAAAAAAAAAAAAAAAAAGAAGTGTAGTAAGGCAAATCTGGAGAATTCGCTCGATTCCACGAGAGTGGATTCACTGAGAGTTCATCCTTTTGATTCCTGTACGGACCATTCGCCTCAAAGTTGGACTTGATCCTGGTGGGTCCCTTCCAACTCTGAATATTCTGAGATCTCTGATTACAGAGGTGCTTCCACAAGTCAACTAATACCTTTATTTTTGTCTTTCAAAATGAAATTAAAAAAAAACCAAAAACCAACCCAACTGATTCATAGACCTGGGCTATGGAATCACATGGAACAAGAAAGCCTCGACACTGTCATTACTGAAAAAATTGATGGGTATTGGTAAAACCTATGTAAGCCCAAATAAAGAAAGGAAAAAATAAGAGAAAAAACAGAGCAAGAGTGAATGCAAGAAAGAGAGACAGAATTCCTTCCCCGCTGCTTTGATTTTAGAGGGGAAAAAAAATCCCCCAATAATTTAGCTCATGTAAGTTGAGAAAATGAGAGCAGCTAAAAATGAATACGATACACCTTGAAATTTATTTCCAAGACCAAGAACCAAAGATTGAAGCATTTTAGAACACTGAAGCAAAGCAATCTGAATCTGAAAAAAAAAATTGTTCCAACTATCTTAAAATAGCTGTTTCTCAGAGCTTCTAGCAATAGTTTTGATTAAATAAAAATCATACCAATTTACATTAATTTTCTATATCTTCTTTTAAAAGAAGTCCCTCACTCTTTTAATAAAAAAGTGCATCCAAACCCAGCAGAGATTCACTGGTGCCACCAGGTTCTTTTAGCAGCTACTCAAGGTTTTCAAAATAGCTCACACTTCCTGCTATAAGAAGGGCCTTCCAAACCCTTATTTGGGAGAAGTATCCGAATTATAAAAATCTGAAATAATTTATTATCAAATCCAGAATTTAAATAAAAGCAGATTTCTTTTTTTTTCTTGCAAAGACAATTGAAGAAAGTAAAAGAATAAAAGCATGCACTCCAAACTTAGAGGTGAAGACAAATATACTTATCTATACAGGCACTGGCAGACGCAATTTAATGGTTACTCGTTGTAACACACACCCCACCCTACAATACATTTTTTCATTCACTAATCACTGAGGTACCAATATTTAAGAATGGAAAAATTCAATATTGAAAAATAAAACCTAAAATTGAAGCCTTTTTTTTCTTTTTCTTCTTCTTCCCCAGAAAACTATGGCAATTTTTTGTATGAAATGTTAGTATACTTATAGAATTTTACAATCTACATTGGCTTTATTTTGAATTTTCGGGAACCGAAAGCGGCGTTTCCCATCCAGGTTTCTCTGATAAAACGTTCACTGTGTGGATGTCCTAAAGAGTCAGCAGACTTGCAAATGAATGAACATATCTTGGCTATCACCTGGCACATCTGGCTGGTACCAAAAGGACTCGGAGTCTGAGACAATCGGCTTTAATTCGGAACAAATGCGCCATGCCAAAGTGCAACGAATGTGTGCGACACTCAATGGGACACTGACAGGTTTAAGAGCTGCATGGAAAAGTACTAAAGTCCACCTTGCAAAGCAATTTGGGACAAATTGCATTGCATGCAAAGGACAACTCTGCGCTGCTGGGACGTCGCTTGCTCGCTGGGATGGGGTCTCCTAACGCAGCCATAGTTTCAGACGCAGTGCATCCACTCCATTTAAATAGTATCTGAACAGCCTCTTGTCTCGCACAAAACCAAGGTTTTCATAAAGTTTCAAAGCAGACTTATTTGTGATTTCTGTTTCCAATACAACCTTTAAGGGAGAAAAGAAATAAAAAGAAAGAAAAAAAAGTGTGTCGTGTTAGTCAGCAGTTGCAAGTACATGATTGCTGAACCAATTCCAAAGGTTTTATTTACAGGTACGTTTGTTAGCAATGAATGGAATTCATTTCTTCTTATCTTTACTTAATTAAGCAATATTTCCACATTAAGCATTCATTCCCACATTAAAAAAAATATAAAACAGCAACTCATCCACAACTGTAATTGTAAACAACGCATCAAGATTTTAGTTCTTGGCTGTAAACAGCATTTCATTCAGTTCACCAGCTCATAACAAGGGTAAAAAACACAGCAACAAACAAATCCCAAACAGCCTGTGTCTCCCCACATCCTCCCCCAAAACCCAAGCTACCAAACAGGTTAGGGTCCAAAACAGACTTTGAATTAGTAACTGAACTTCTGCATCTAACAAGAACTTAGCACATGAGGATTTACTTAATGATCTAATATCTCTGACCCCTGATTCACTGGAGTTAGATGTAGATAAAAGCTTCTGATTGACACCAGCTGTCAGACCCAACATTTGCAATCATTATTTGTGCTCAATACAAGCATCACAGAGTGTTCTGGGCTGGAAGCACCTTCAAGACCATCCAGTTCCAACCCCCTGCCACGGGCAGGGACACCTTCCATGATCCCAGGCTGCTCCAAGCCTGATCCAACCTGGGTACCAACAAATAGCCCAAACCCAAATCACAGTCAACACCAGAAGAATATGCAGATTTTTCCATTTTTTTTCACCTGTGTTGGTAAGATCCCAGTGGCAGAAAGACCCTTCAGAAATAACTCAGACCAAACTCAAGTCCAAGAGAAGTGCAAATTAAGACTCAAAATTTTCTCAGAATTCTAAATCACAGGGAAAAAACTACACTGGCCTTAACAAGATGATAATTACTAAACTTCAGAATTTTTCAGAATTCTCTCTCTCTTTTCTCCACATGCATTGAACAGAGCTCTGGCATAACTGCACCCACTCCACATCATAAAAACTAGTTCTGCCTCTTCACTGGTGTCCAACTCAATTATTTCAGGATTTTGCTGTTAGGAATAGATCATGGCTGCACAAGAACACGGGCTGAACTAACAACCTGACTGGGCTCCATACACCCCCTGACGGTGACCATCCACATATTAAACAGGAGCTGGTGGTCACTGCAGAAAGACCACAGAATGAAAATACAGGACCAAAATCTAGCCTGGATTTGTAGAGCAGTTTAAGTCCATTTACTTTATGGCCTCTGTGGCCTGGCTGCCTTCAGGCACACATTCCCATTCCCCCTGGCCTCTCCTGCCAGCTCTCGAGGCTGGCTCCTGAGCTACTTCCAAAGCCACCTGGCAGAAAACCTTTCCTCTTTCTCTCCATGGGGTTTGTTTTCTGCAGTCTGAGGAGTGGCTAAGCCAGTGTGAAAGGGGGTGGCAGCCAGTGGCCTGAAACTTGAGTCAAATTTATACATTAAATGGATTTTTTTAGGATTTTATTGGAGGTGACCACTCTAACCACCGGCTGCCATATTCCAATGCACAATTCCACCTGTGCTTCCCAGTGTAAGGATGCTGAAAGAACAATACACCTGGGGATAACATCCCAACGAACAATGTAAGACTTGGAAGCAGTTCCTTTCACAAAAAGGAGCTAAGAGTCACACATTAAAATATTAATCATCAGAGTTCTTAAATTACAGCGGGGCAGTGTTGTAGCTGCACATTTAAGACAACCTAATTCAATTCTTAGTCTTGTGGCAAGAATGAGAGATTGAATTTCTGTAGTTGGCATCTCCCAGAACATTACTAGCAAGTCCTGTGAGCTGATGGAGTGTTCCTAACATCCTTCATCCATTAAAATGGATAACTATTCATCTGTAACAAATTATGGAAGCACAATCATTTTGCTGGAGAGGGCTATTTTCTCCACATTGTACAACTCCTTAATTCCAATTTCAACAAAACATTGAAGCCAGAGAAGGAATCTGACCTGTGTAAATCCACCGTGCAGAGGATTATTTATTTGAACTCTCAGCTACAAAGGGCATTCACTCTTTCAAAGGTTCAGTAACCTGGCAGAGTGATGTAACAACTCTCTGTTCAACTGCAAGCTCCAACACCTTGCAATGCTAAAACACTTCCAGCACTGCAGGTGATTGAGCTGAAGGGAGTGGTTAAATGTTGAAATACAGGTTTTGTTGGAATCCCACTACCTGAGTGAATGCTCATCTTGAAAGCAAATGCAAGAGATTTGCTCTGGTATTTCTAAGAAGTCTCAGCACAATGAAAAGTAATTCCCTGATCTCAACATACTGCAGCTGAAGTCATGTTTCTGTTATCTGAAAAGGAAACACAGGCATATTTTATTCAGATTTCATTAGCTTCCTTTGGTGAAGAATGCATCTCTTCCTGTGTGAGATTTTCAATCAAGATCCAAACCTTCAATTGTTACATGTATTTCTGCTCTTGTGGGTCGATTTTGTTGTACACATATGCCTGTTAAATCCTCTGATAACACAGTAACACCCCTCCTGAAGGGCAGCAAAGCTCTGCTTGGATTTAACAGCGTTTTCTGCTCAAGTTGCAACTTTCTGAAGGTTGTGACTTTCTCTTTTATCTTAAATTTCATAAACCTAACATTTTAGCTCAACTCTAATTTTAACTGGGTTTAGAAGCAAGAAAATTTCTATATTAAGAATGGAGTGCAATGTTCCTTCTTGCTACATTTTCATATCTTGAATTTATCCCCGAACTGAAGCCAACTGGAATGGTCAAGCTTTCTTGCTTCTTCAGTTCAAACTCTGAAGGAACTCAAGTTTAAAAACCATGCCATAGAATGGATACAGTCAAATCAAATGAAGAAAGTCCTCTCAGCACTCACAGAGGAGGTTGCTATTCTTACTTTTAAGTCTGACATATCATCAGACTCAAGCTATGAGGGCTCGTCCAGTGTCCTTAATCAATTTAACTGCCTTAACTTTTAAAGAGAGGCAGTACCCAAATTATAACACTTCATACTTTATATGATTTGTACATTAAGGGAAAGCTAAAATATCAGTAATTTAATGATTTCAAATAGGATTCCATAAAAACATACATTTCATTTTTACTAGTGTGGTACTGAATTAAAATGACACACCTACTAGTGTGGTCAAAAAACCCACTCTTAAATCACCCTGAAGTTTCAATGGGAAGTCCCATGAGAATTTGTGGTTCCCTTTTATGTTCTACATTTCTGCTTCGAAAAGGTTTTTGAAGTCTCACTTACTGAAGCCTTATTTTGATTAGTTACCACTGGCATGGTACATTATTTCAGTAATATGAAGTGAATGGGTTGTATGCAGATTTCTCAGTCATTTGTTACAGATGGAAAACCTGCATATGAACAGCTCCTCCTTTCTAACTGTAATTAAGGGATGTAACAGTTCCACAGGATGGTCTTCAGCTGAAGAGTTTTGGGAAATAGCTTGTCAGGAAAAACAGTAGGAAAAGCAGCCTCACACCCACCTTGCTTCAAGTTACCACATGCTTTTCTTTTTTAAACTGGAAGAAAAACATTTCCAAAACTCTGGAGTTGGAAGTAAAACTATTCCCCTTCACCTGATTTATTTCCATAGTTCTCCTTTTCTATGCAACCAGCCCATAGTCATCCTAAATCACTGTGATCTACTGGAAACTCAGCCCATTACAGTTCCCTACCCCAAATATCAGAATTCATGAACATCAAATACTTGAGAAAGTCACAAAGGTAAAAAAAAAATAAAAATCAGAGATCCCCAAGTTTTGTAATGTTATATGCAGACACTCCAGCTGGAAGCTGCTGTCGAGTACTTTCTTCAGGCCTGAAGGTTATTTCTGGTTCAAGCACCCACCCCCAAGAGCAGATCACTTCCCTGGTTTCTATTCTAATGTAGGCCATGGCCAGCTCCATGGGCAGCTCCTCCCTCCACACGGATTCCATTCCAGTCAATTCACCTCCTCACTTACTCACTCCACAGCTTTCCCAGAGAAACCACCCCTGTGGGAGACACTGCACCCAGCAGAAGCTGCCTCTCAGGCAGTGTGCTGACCACTGTAAATCTCTCATTCCATATGCCTGGCTTGGTTTATTCCCACTAAAACAGCTCACAAGAGGAAAAAAAAATGTCCTTAAACACCAGAACACTGCAGCATGCTTTGAAACGCCACCTATCAGTAGTGATTTGTCAAGATTTTCATCTGTGGTGTTGTACAGATCCTTTGTTTTTTAGGACTCAGTGCTGGTACCTCAAAAGTCCAATCTATGATACTTGGAAAAGCAACACACTGAGTGAGGCATTTATCAGATTATATGCCACAAGTTATTAAAATTAAGTCTATTTACTGCATCTATTCCATAATTAGATTGAAGGGAAGAGTTTCCAAGCAGCCTTTGGAAATTTTTCTCGACACCCACAGCTGCATATTCATGTTTTTAATCCTATTCCAAGCAAGTTTCAGAAAATAGCATTTTGTTTTTAATTGCACTCCATCTTATCTCAAAAAACAGTATCTTTTCATTTTCATCATGATTCTGATTTTATTAAAAAATGTAGAAAAACACCTTAAGAGCAGCAGGGATGATTAAACTATTTATACATCTCACACAGACAAATTGTTGTGATGCACTACTTCATGTTTGAGGAGCTTTAAGCATCAATTAATCAGAAACTGATCTCCTGACAACTGTTGTGAAAACTGGTGAGAGCAAGAGTAGGGCAGAGCTTTTCATGGGTGCCTAGTTAGATTTTTCAGATTCTGGTCTGACTGAAAACTCAGCACTCCACCAAGTAGTACAAGTAACCAACATCCTTATCTTCACCATTTTGGGTATGTGGAAGAAGCCTACGCTTGGTGGCAAAGGAAAAAAACCATGAAAACATTGGCTGTTTGGCTGTGGATAACCTATATGTGGAAAAGAACTACATAAATAAAAATAAATGTGGGTGTGCCTGTGCTGATAATGCAGAAAAATCAATAAAATACTCTGCTTGTATTCCATGCTCCCTAAAGGGCTCCCAGTTCAAAACTTAGTGTCAGCACGAAACTCAGCTGGTGCAAAAGCCCCCAAAAAGCAGGGGATGAGTTTGGAATCATCATCCTACAAACAGCACTTCCAAAACCATGGCTGTCCCCATCCAGCACACAATTCAAGGAGTCGGAATTGCAGTGCCTTAGAATAAGGAGACAGAATCAGAGAAATGCCCTCTGCCCCTGGTCCAAAGCATTTATACAGCACCAGAGATGGAAATCTGTGTCTAAGACTTAATGAGGCCTCACTGCAGACCTGCAACCCTTATCACATTTATTTCATGTTTATGAGAATAAAAAACAGCAAGAAGGGCTCTTGGATTAATACGACAATGGTAAAAGAAAGAGACAGACACAGAGGAGGTCACTGTTAGAGGTCATCTGTTAGTCGGTCCAACTCGGAAATGAATTTACATGAGAAGTAGCACAAAGACATTCAGAAATTATACAGTAATTACTGTAACTCAGAGCTTGAGTAGAAACATCCAGTTCTACTCCTGACTCTCTAATAACAGTGGGCAATTCACTTCCCTTCTCTCCATCTCACTTCTGCAGCTGTGGTGTGAACAGCGTGACCCTGATCCTTAAGTATTTTGCACTTTTTTTAATATTGAATAGTCTAGAAATGGGAAATCAACCCAAGACCACAGTGGAAAGCAATGGGGAAAACAAACCAACCAACCTCTTTTTTGATTAGTTCAATGTAGGCAAGTAGTAAAAGAGATTAGAGGAAAGCATTTTAGAAACCAGGACAGAAGCAAGAAGCCAAAATAAAGAACTTAAAAGAATTACAGATGGCACAGTACTGCCCAAGTACAACATAGATTACAAGGTGGGGAAGAAGACCCCAGTAAGCAGAGGCATGAAGGGATCTGAGGGGAAGAATAAATCTCTCAATGAATCTCTCAGAACACAGGCAGGGATGCTGCAAGAGGCGAAACACAACAAGTGGAAAAACAAACGGAGTATGTGCCAGAAGTCCTGTGACACCAACTGCAGCTTTGCATAAGGAACTTCCCCACGGGGCAGTGGGACAATCGAGGGAGCAGTGGGACAATCGAGGGAGCACTTGAAGCGAGATAACAGAGAGATCAAAGGCTCGTTAACCACGACACAATGAAATGACAGTGCTCACATATCAGGAACAACTGCATTGTGCCAAGGAGCTGGAAGTTAAAGGGACAGATAACCTGGTTAAGGAGGATGGATGGATGCAAGGAGAGTCCTTCACAAATTAAACAAGGCACATAACAATAGAGCTGCGTTATATATATATTTATATTTAAAAAAAAGCAGGAACTGTAATCTGGTAGTGACTTTTAGGGCAGGGAAGTTTGCCAGGGATCCAGTGCCTCTCCTTCCACGTCTGTGTCACCATGCTAACCCACTGCAGCTCCGTTCTGGCAGTGTCAGAACAGCCTGATGAGTGGCTGTGATAAATCCACATTCTGCAGCAGCACAGCACACTCTGTTCTCGTGGCTGTGTGTACTCTGAAGGTATGGCAGGGCTACACAGGACATGCTCATCCCACTGCTCAGCTGCACCTCAAACTGGGGCCCTCAAAGGAAAATGGGCCTGAGTGAAAGCTGAGGCAGCTCCACAAGGTAAAACAGCTGAATTTCAGCACTTAGGGCAAATTCAGGAAGTCCATCTCCTATTTGTGCCATATTCTTTTGAGGTTGTTTCCCCCTTTATTATAAAACAGCTTTTTACCAACTTACTTCCCACCTAAAAAAAAAGTCCTGTAGAAGAAAAACCTGTGAAATGAATCCACATACAAGAGAGTGCAAACCATTTACATTATGAAAGTTTCGATTATAAAATCTTACCTCATCACAATCTCCTTCAACCATAGCATAAATAGCTTTCTTAACCAAGTTTGTACCTGAAACACAGATTTCAGTCAGTGTCAGAGTTGCAGTGCAAAAAACAAAAAAAAAGCCAGTTTATATATGACTAATGTGTGCTACCTACATGACACGAGACCTGGGGAAAGCAGGGAGGAAAGAAAAATAAGAAGTTGCAGGCAAGCTGCAGCCTCAAGTTTGAACACTAAAATAATCTGTGAAGTTATCCAGAGACTCAGCTCAAGTGCAAGATTCTTGTAACACAAGGATATTAGAAACAGGCTGCTATGCTTAACATGGTGTTATATATAGCCTTCCAAGATGTGATTCATTCCTTTTTGTTGCTTTTAAAGTCAAAATCTGCTGGCGTGTACTTGAAGGACATTCATCTTCCAAGGGAATTTCCTCTTATTAAAACAAATACTTCTATTAGTAACAGAACTTACGAAACCACTGTTCTTATGGCTCACTCCCATTTGGGTTTGCTAGTATCTAATAATATCCTTGAAGCCCATCCCTTCCCCTCAGTCAAGCACTAGTTTAATTTTTTAATCATTATTTTTCATCTATTTCACAACAGTTCTACAAATGTAATATCCCTACCTGTCTGTAGAATTGGGGTGAAATTGAAAGTTGATTTCAAAGTTATTAGTGGAAAAAACTGCTGTTCAGTGAAATTGCATAAATCTCACTTCCATAAGAAGGCTATGGAAAAGGAAAAAAAACCCCAAGGAATCTACAGAATGTTTTAAAATATTCTCAAAACTTTAATCAATTAAGATTTTTCATTGAACGTTATGATAAAACTGTTCTACATTTAAAGCAGATCTTCAGATTAACAGCACACTTTGAGAAACAGCAAGGTGGCAAATGTAGGAAAAAGTCAACATATATCATGCTAAAGTAAGCAAGGCTTTAAAGATAAATTCTACGTATGTAACTTCAATTTAACAAACTGGCTAAAGCGAGGGAAAAGTCTTGCAGAGATCTTTGTAATAACAGCATTAGTTCTTATTTACTTATGAATCCAAGCACCTGCAATTAAATTATGGCAGACTCCTTCATGACTCAGCTAAAAGGAAAGGAGAGACAGTGATTTCTCAGTATCCTCTTCCCTCTGCTCCAATACAGAAACCAACAATGGCTTTTGAATTGCACTGGGGAAAGAAAAAATCTGCACATGCTTGAACAGTCGTGGTAATGTGTTTTTTTGGAGGGTTTTTTTTTGGAAGAGAGCAAACACAATGATACATTCTGCAATGGATCACTGTATTTTTCAATTGCAAGTAATTTTCTGTCTTTAATCACAGAAGTATGAGCTGTTCAGTGTGGATGAGTGGTGAAGCACAGTTCTAAGCTTTGGAGCTGACGTCCCCATTTAGTTAAAAAAACCTTACAAAATGTAATTTCACAATAACCAGCACAAAAAAAATTAAGTTCCATAAGAACAGCTATTTAATTAAGCCAACTTGGCTAACTGGTGTTAGAATGAAAATCCCTTCACCAGGGCAAAACTGATTAACGAGGAAGGGCAAACTCCCTGCCAAGAATGATTTCTTTACCACCTAACTTCCCAACAAAACAGATCTCCATTTCAATCATTCAAATAACAATACACAGCTATTTTTCTTCCCTGATTAATACAATAATGAGCTCCATACATTCTCCCTGACGGGTAATAGATGCATAATTTATAGGGGGAAGTCAGGAGATAAGTTCACTGTAAAAAAGGAGCCTGAACACTTGGAAATACAGTGATGAGGGCACACACAAAAGCATAAAGCAGCTCCCACTGCTGTTCTTTGGCAGTGGAATAGGCAGAGGTAAGGGGCTGCTGCCTGCCTTTCTTTTTAGCCTCATCAGATCCCAGGTGTGAACCTCACAGGGCATTTCAGGTTATTTTAACAAAATCAGAGAAGCCACTGGGGAGCTCGTGTGGTTGAGTAAGGCGGGGATGACACACAAAGCTCCACATCCTGAAGTTCAGTTCAGCTTAAATCTTTATGACAGCTACAGTTATCCCAGCCAGAGGATTTAAGGAAGAAAGAACAAAAAAAGGCTATTCTTACCAATTCCTTTTCTTCTGTATTTGGAATCCACTGCTAACATGGCTATATAACCTCTGCGGAACATCTTTTTGTGCATATCCAGCTTGCAGACGATGGCACCTACACACTCCTCACCTACCATGGCCTTAAAGACAAACATACACGTATGGAATTCTCAGTTTGGCATCCACAGTGCTACCAAAAGCAGTAAACCAGTTCATTTTTTTAAGTGAAGCAGCCACGCAAAATTTGTTTGCACAAAGCTATGAAAAGGTAACGAGGTAAATTTTAAAAGCGTCTCCAAAAGTTATACTGTGATTAAAAGACTTATTGCTTTATTACACGCCAATAAAGTTCCAAGTCAATTAACAAGCAGTGAATTATTCCTGGAGAAAACCACATTATCATTTCACAAAGTCTACAGGCAAGACCACGTGTGATTAAGGGGAAATAGATAAAATAAAGTAAAAGACCAGGTTAAGGCATAAATTACCCTTTCATATGGGCTTCTGCAGAGGAAAAAAGTCCATTCCTGTTTTATAGTGATTCCTGTACAAGGGCTGTGGTAGATAACATGCTTAATTTTTGTCTGGTTTTAATGTCAAGGCCACAAAGGATCAGAGAAAAGTGTTGCTGCATTTAATATTTAGACACTGTCGTTTTCAGTCACATGACACCCGGAGAACAAACAAAAAAGCACAGTTAATTTCACACATTTTAACTATTGGGAGATTTCGTTTGTTAAGAGCTGTGCACTGGCAGTTAATCCCAGTGGCATTGTCACAGTAACCGTGGTCAAGGAGACGTAGGCATTCTGAAATATTAACAAGAAAAACCCCAAAAAGGAAAGGACCCAACTCCTCCCCAAACACTCATCAAACCACCTGCACACCCACTGCGTTCACCAAAATTTTACCATGAAATGTATCAGAGAAAGGAAAACTCACACTAACTGAAGGATTAGGCAGCACAAGGGATTAATGACATTATAACCTGCAGCAGTAAAACTGAGTAATGCTGCAGAGTGGGACAGCATCCAAAGGGAAAACAAATTCCTGTGCACTCAGGAAAGATGGGCAGAGATAAAAAGAAACTCATAATTTTACACACGGGCTTGTGATCAGATCCACAGCCTTTGACAGAGCTGCAGGGGGACCAGCCTTGGGCTCAAGTGCAGCAGCTAAACCAGGACTACAGCACATGATTGGCACAAGCACGTGCTGGCACAAGAGCTGCTGGATAATCCAAATTTACGACTCTAAGACGTGTCAAATGAAGAGGACTTGCTAGAGCCAGCACTGCCAGGCCTCAGAGCAGCCCACCTGTGAACCCAGAGCTCACTTCTTCAAAGCCTCTGGTATAAACTCAACCACCCGAAGCTTTGTGCACAGCTTGTAGGCTGAAACTCCATGGACAGGAGATTCCTTCCTGCAGGTCATACTGCAGGCACAGTCTCTTCACCCCAAAAAGAATAAAGTCTGGGAGCATCTCCACCTGGATGAAGGGGTATTAACCAAGTCAGCTGTCAACCAGGAGCTGCAGCAAAGGTGAAATGAAGCAGCCAAAAAGTACCAGCTGCAGTTCCAAAGCCCTATGATACAGCACGATCCTAACTCCATTTCTAATATAGCTGCAGCAAATATAACTACTGCTAAGTTTTTATTTGGCAGGAAAACACATTTCAGCAGTATCCAAGAACAACCCTGAACAATCTAACGAGTGGTTTTTAAAACAACAAACAAAAATCGTAGCATGATCTAACTGGACTGAAACAGAGAGCTTCTAAGCAGTCTTTCATTTGTTCCAAAACACAGTTTATTCCACAGAAAAGAGGAGCTGTGCTTATACTCATACGGTGTATGCAAAGTTTCAGCTCAAGGCAAGTTCTGTATCTCGGCTCAGACCTGAGAAAAGCGGGAGTTAAATAAAGAGTATCATCAGACAGACTGCTCAGAACATTGCTATAATTATGCAGAGTACCTAGATGTAATCTTATACCTCACTAAAAAAAAAGAAGCACACCACAAACTAGCATGTTATAGTTGTGCTTTGCCCTGGAGTGAACACGTGCAAACTGTTGATCCTAACAGTTATGTGGAGAATTTTTAAGATGTATATATATATTTTTTACACACTTCTGGAGTAGTGAAAATCTAGATACTACATATCTGAGCTCTTTCTTGTTCAGGGCACTTTTCAGAAAAGTTATATTCATGAATCATATATTTAAAATGCTAAATGAACAGCAAAGAATTTTGTTTCAGTGATCAAAGAAGCAAATACCCACTGGTTTTACCACTGCTGCCAGTGAGCTGAATAAAGAATGACTCTGTTACCAGTTCTCCAAACACTTAAATCTATTTCTGTGTCTTTAGGCAGGTAAGTCTGGCAGTGAATCTACAGCTGTTCCACTCACAGAGGGAGTGCTGCATTTCCACCTCAATTAGAGGGGGTTTTGTTGCCTTTCCTCTCCTTTCTCAGTCTTTTCAACCTTATCTAAAGTTGGAAATGAACCTAAACCGTGATGCGAAACTTTGCAATTTAATTTCCTGGAGAAGGTTAAACTGTGCAAATAAAAAAAAAAAATATAGACTGAAATAGGGAGAGCTGTGAGGAGGGAGGAAAAGTGGCTCCCACACAACACCACTTAGGAAAAGATAATCATGGGCCAAATTTTCTTTTCAGGTATACCAGAGTAGTTCTAAACATGCAATTTTCTACAAACAGAATTCAGCCTAAGTCACTATTATATATTATAAACCCCACAGAGTACTATAAGATTTACTCCAATACTAGGTTATTAGTAGTAGGATTAACATACATGAATCCAAATCCAATATTTGCATCAACTTTGTTCCTATGAATAAGTTTAAATGTTTAAAACAAACCAGATTTTAATATACTGGAAGAGCTAGTAGAGAAATGTCTGTAAATCAGCAAGAACATTACTTTTCACAGAATTAATCAATTTGTATTAATTTCATTATCAAAGATGGCATTATGTCTGTCAGCCACAGTCTGAGTATGCATTTAATATCCAGATCCTGTGAATTTTGATTAAAGGAGATTAAAACAGCCAACCAGCCCCAAAAGGGAAATATTTTGCAATTCAAACGCAGGAGAACCTGCACTGCTGCACTGCATTTTCCTTTCACACCTGCACCGAAGTCCCTGCCGAAGTATCCCAGCTCTGTATGAACCGGCTCACATTCAGGGATCATGTTACCGAATGCCATTAGAGGATACATTCAGGCTAATGGTTTTAACCTCACTCTGGCACTTCAGCCACAGCTCTTCCCGATACCCTGGCAAATCACCACATCCCTCTTTCCACTCCACGAACCTGGCACCAGCAATTCCCTCCTCTGCCACTGCTGGAATAACTGCCCTGGCTCTGGTCACCTGCTCAGGTGCTGCAGGGATTTCAATTTTCACAGAGCCACCGACAGTGAGAGACTCTCTGGAACTGTGATCACTCCTAAAAACAAACTGGAACACAGAGTTCGCAAATTCTCCTGCAAAACTTCTTCCTCCTGCATGTGCCACGAGGCCAGGAAGACTTCTCAGACAACCTCCTAACTTTTCTGGTTCTTCCTTTAAGCCCCAAGCTTTCCACAACTGAAGAACATGGATGATGTCTTACAAATCTTAATTTCAACACATTGAGACTCTTGAATAAAATCCCCAATTAGAAAAAAAAAAATGCAAAGCATTAGTATAAAACAAGACTTAACTGCAGTCATTTAGGATTTACAACACATTTAAAACCACTTACATGGAATTAATAGGTTATTTTTAAACTTGTGAAAGTTTAAATTATAAATGCTGCTATAGCTAGTGGCAAAGTTAGGAACCCAATAAAAGCACAGAATTTCCAGATTTTTCTTAAAAGGCAGCTGAGTGGTACAGTGAATTACAGGAGAGGTTACAACACTCAGCCAGAACTCTGCTTTTATTACGTTCTATCTTATCCAAACTCTGGCACAGAGCAAGGTTTCCTAAGCTCACCTCTCCCACGCTAAAGGATTTTGAAAACAAGTTTCTGAAATATTTAATTTATCAGTCTGAAATGCAAGCTTCAGAACTTTAACACTGCTAAGACTAGAAGCTACAAAACCACTTAAAAAGAAACCTACAACTTCGAAAATGCATTTATAATCCATCCGGGGACAAAGATATAGCAGTGCTTAAAAATACTTCACATGAAACACAAGATGCCCCTTGCCCCTGTCATTTTTTGGCAGAGGAGTGGTTATCATTTGAGGAGAAACTGGGCTGACAGAGCTTCTGAGAATAAGTAAAACCCAGGCATTTACTGGGCACTCACACCTAACACACAGTGCAAACCTGCTCTTCCAAAGACAGGCAAAACATGAGTTTAAGCAGAGTTGGAGTTTCACAGAATCCCAGAATGGTTTGGGTTGGAAGAGACCTTAAAGATCATCTATTTCCAACCCCCTGCCATGGGCAGGGACACCTTGCACTGGAAGTTTATGGAGGAAAAGGTAAAAGGAAAACCTTGTCACAGCCCAGATACTGCTGTAGTGTAACACCTCAGCACTGAGCAGTATTCCCAACTTGCTACCTCTAAAATCAGGGAAAGAGTTATGTGGATAAACTTGACAATGGAATTAACAGGGTTTTAAGATTTCCAGTATCTCCAGGTCCTTTTAAAGTGGAATATGAACTTCTTGAGTGTACAGTTAGGAAGTGGTTTGAGCCTGAAAAACACTGGTCACTAGTGACCAGGCAGGGTTGGTCCTCTGCCTTCCCTCCAGCTGTGCACTCCCACCTCTTCTCTCACTGGTGCCTGTGACATCCTACAGGAATTTATCTGGAGCTCTAAACCAACAGAGCATCACACTAAAACATCTAGAAACACACACATTTACAAGTATACACTGGTCAGAGGGGTATCTTGGCTCCCAAAATCAGAGAAACACAGGGCTGGCACGAGGCAGGAAGAGGGAGTTGAAGAGAAAGGAAAAACAAGAGACACCCTGGGCTGCACCAGCCCTTAGAACAACTGGGCAACTTGGGGAGGCCAAGCCAAAATTCAGCAGGTTTCAAACCCGTGCAATAAAGTTAATAATGTCCCCAGAAATTAGCTTTGCATTGTCAGAATAGGAAAATGATGTTTTACATGGTTCACTGAATAAAACATCAGAAAGAGGCAAACGCTGATTATTTAGGGAAAATACACATCCCATCTTAAATTTCAGTGGTGTCAGTCCTTTCCCCTCACAGGGAGAGAAAAAGAAAGGTGCCCATGACAGCACAGGGAGGACAGGTGAATCTGCTCTGGAAGATTTTTTTAAATGGTGATGGTGAAATTCAGTAAAGGAATTGACTGGACCCTTACAGATCTTTTTCCAAATACAATCAAATCACAGGCTAACCCCTCTTCCTAAGACAATCAAAATGCAGCCAAAACCTGAAACCAGAAGGGTGTGGGGCCACAAGGCTTTTAAGACAAACGACTGTGTGAGATCAGGCACTAAGCTTCATATTCACCATCCTGACACTTGCTAATTGAAATATGCAGTCCCTGACTGAAGATAAATATTTAAAAGCGATTTATTAGAGAAAAGTAGTTCAGGAATCCATTAACTGCAGGAACAAATTATATTTTATAGAACAGAAAATCTTTAAGGCAACCTCTAAGAAACAAACCTTGAAAATATTACAACCAGTCACAAAAAACCCAACCCTCCCCCCTCCATGAATTTGACTCAGCATGCTGCAAGACCTTCAAATTATTAAGCAGATAATTTGCTGTCTTTAGACATTCACAGCCATATATTATTCTCTACAGTTTTATGAACTTTACATTGTTCCACCTTTCCAAAAAAAAGGCAAATACATTGAGTTCAAGTATTGTTGATTCTTCAAGGCTATCAAAAAATGAAGCTGTCACTACAAAATAAGCTTTCTCTTCCTTGAGTGATCTCTCACTCTTTGAATGCACTTATTAGAAATCATCTGTTTTAGTTCTCTGTCAAACAACTTGTCACTGCTCTTCTCACAACAAAATTCTCCAGTTATTCCCTGACAAAAAAAACCCATAATGGTTGAAAGTCTAAACAAAATTGTGATCTAAGAATATCCAACACTGCCTTGGCATTACCAGGGATACACCTGATGCTCACAGTATGGACTTTTGTAGTTCTTGAGCACTTTATTCTCAGGATGAGGTAAATAATTCTCAGGCAGAGCTCAGTGTTTGAAGAACATCACTGTGCCCTGATCAGCATCCTCATAATGGCAAACATGACTTTGCAACCAACAATGCTCGCCAGTATTTTCATATTCTGTTTTGTTCCAGAAGGTCAACTTTTTGCTTTGCTCAACTTCCTGTAATCCTCCTGTATTCCCTGTGCAGGGTTTTAAGAGGCACAGTTCTGAAAATCCTCCTATAAACCGTATCAATCCTGCTATAAATTATACCAGATCCTAAAACAGGAACATTCAGGAAGTTTAAGGCCAGATGGACTCCATTAGCCTCACCTCTTGTACTCCTATTCCATCAAAATTTCAGAGATACCCCTGAACTGAAGGGTGTCTTGGCTCTGGCTAAATCAGACCTTTCAGAGAGGTGTCCAGCCTTAATTAAAACACCAAGAGAGAAGAATTCATCATCTTCTTCAGCAAGGCAGTGCCACACACTCCCCTAAACGTTCTGTTTTGCAGCTCTAAGTGTTCCTATCAGTAAATCAAACACAGCTAAGCCCTTGCTATGCACAGGCACTCCTCAGGCCAACTTCTACTCAGTTTCGTTTACCTGTGGATGAATTATCATCCTAAAAGCGTGCAACTGAGACACAAGAAGTGCTAAACATTTAGGAAGGCAGGGGGGCAACTAAACCAGCCTTTCAACAGTGCAGGAGGAAGAATACAAAACTAAATACGTTGTTAGTGCAGGGAGCCAATGTGAGCAGCACGAGAATCCCTGCATGCTGCGAGCACTCTCACACCTGTAAAAGCAACACAGTTGGACTTGTCTTTGTCAAAGTAAGCTCACAGATCAAAAAGTCTACTAAAGCTTTCACAGGACCTCTGCACCTATCACTTAACATTTATGTGCCAGCCCTGCTTTACTCAGTTTTAAAACCATTGTGCAAGAATTACCAAGCCGTTACAAGGCTTTAGTGGACTAAGTACTTTCTTTTTTAAATCCAAACTCAGGAACTGAGACAGAATCATAAAATGAGCTACCAAAGGTCACAAAAGTCAATGTGAAAACCAAGATTAGAAGCCCTGAATTCCTGGATCCTAGCCCTGTGTTCAAACCCTTTCCCCACCACTTAAAACATGTGTTAACAAATGTAGGAACTTCGGGCACATGCTTTACTCATACATGCACAGGTCACAAGGGGACAGGTATTTCCAAAAAAGCCTGGTCTTATCCACAAAAAGATTATTAAAAGTATTTCCACAAACGTCAACCCTTCCATCCTCTCCTCCCCAGCCCCAAACCACTCCCAGCTCCTGCCCTCCCTGCTCCCTCCGGCACTTACCAAAAAGCAAAGTTGTGGCCAGTTGTGGATAAAATACCTATATGTGTAAATGGAGTAGGGTTCAGACAGATCTTTGGTGATCAGTCTCATGATATCGGGCATCTGCAGCTCTGACTCATACTGGACGTATCGTATCGTTAGGTCCTCCTCGGGCTGACAGTCCGTTCCCGAGCCTTTCAAACTGCAGGCTGCTGCTAAGGACCCGGAGAGTAGCTGCAGGGACTCCTCCTCCTCCTCCCCTCCTTCATCCCCCTCCTCCTGCTCTTCCTCCTCCAAGCCAGTCTCTCCTGCCAGCCCATTGCGGGCTGCAGTCTTAGCAGCAGCAGTCGTGGTTGTGGCAGCAGTCTGGCTCCTGTCCCCTTTAGCTGGGGGAGAAGGAGGAGGAGAGGGTGCAGTCCTTCCCTGGGGAGGGAGGTGGTTGGCGTGGGGGGACGAGCAGGGCGCTGCGGTGGGGGGCGACGACTGCTGCTGTCCGGAGCCCATTGTTTTGCTGGCTCGCTTGTTCTCCAGCCCCTCGGAGGCCGCCCCTGCCTCCGAGCCGAGGATCTTGCCCTTGAGGGAGGCCCGCAGGTGCCGCAGCTCGGGGCTGATGAGGCCGTTGAGCTGGTGGTTGTGGTGCGGGGGGTGGTGGTGGCGGTGGTGGTGGCGGTGCTGCGGGCCCCCCTTGCCGCCG
>VWZT01000871.1:127845-172224 GCA_013397055.1 Pachycephala philippinensis
GCCAGCGCCCTCAGACGGGTCCCGGTGCGGAGAGCGCGGCCCTCGGACAGGGATAGGGACAGGAACAGGGATAGGGAGAGGGATAGAGACACAGGAGAGGGACAGGGTCACAAAATCACAGTCACAGAGTCACAGTGACCAGAACCAGTTGGGTTGGAAAAGACCTCTGAGATCGCCGAGTCCAGCCCGTGACTGAACACCTCCAGTCTTTCATAGACTCAGAATATCCTGAGCTGGCAGGACCCACAGGGATCATGGAGTCCAGCTCCTGGCCCTGCACAGACACCCCAACAATCCCACCCTGTGCATCCCTGAGAGCCTTGTCTAAACTCTCTGAGTTCTGTCAAGCTTGGGGCTGTGCCCCAGCACCCTCTGGGGGAAGAACCTTTTCCTGATATCCGACCTAAACACCTCTGACACAGCTCCAGCTGTTCCCTCAGGTCCTGTCACTGAGAGTGAGCAGATCAGATCCTGCCCCTGCACTGCCTCTCGTGAGGAAGCTGTGGCTGCTCTGAGGTGTGACCTCTCCTCCGGGCTGAACAGACCAAATGTCCTCAGCTGCTCCTCATGAGGCCCCTCCAGACCCTTCGCCATCCCTTGGCCTCCTCTGGATGCTCTGGAATAGCTTAGTGTCTTTTTCCTTCAACACCTCCAGGAACGGTGACTCCACCATCCCCCTGGGCATCCCATTCCAATGTCTAATCACCCTTTCTGTGAAGTAATTCTTCCTAATATCCGACTTAACCTCCCCTGGCACATCTTAGGAGTATGTCTTGTGCTGTCCCTTGTTCCCTGGGAGCAGAGCCCGACCCTTCCTGGCTGTCCCCTCCTGTCAGGGAGTTGTGCAGAGCCACAAGGTCCCCCCTGAACCTCTTTTCTCCAGGCTGAGCTCCCGCAGCTGCCCCTCATCAAACTTGTGCTCCAGACCCTTTCCCAGCTCTCTTCCCTTCCCTGGACACACTCCAGTCCCTCAGTTGAGTCCCTCCTGAATTGAGGGACCCAGAACTGGACCCAGGGCTGGCGGTGTGGCCTCAGCAGTGCCCAGCACAGGGGCAGTGCCCAGCACAAGGGACAGTCACTGTCTGCTCTGGGTTTTGTTTGATCAGCACAAACCAGAGCCTGACCGGGCACAGGCGCTGCCCACAAGGACGTTTCCAGCTGTGTTTAGTCTGGGGACAGGCGCCAGAGGTGTTTTGGTGACGCTCTGTTGCAGATCAGAGTTGTTGCTTTTCCTTCCAAAAGGTGCGTGAGGGACGTCATTCCTGCCTGGATGAGCCCTGGGCTGCATTGTGTGACTGATAACAGTGGAAATTCAGCAAGGCTGAAAGAAGTCTCAAGCCATCTCTGCAGCTCTTCTGCCTCAAATAATCTCTTTTAAGAATGCACAGCAACAAACAAGTCCTTTAGATGTGAATATTATATTAATGAGCACACAAGGCCCCTCAAAATGCAGAGAAATTGTGGGGTTTTTTCCATTTCTCACATGAAGCTTTGCAGGGCCCTTGTAAGACTTGCTCATTTTTGTTTGCTACAGTTATTTTTCAAGGAAGTGACAGGTCTGGGCTTAAAAGTAAAATCCAGGAACTGCTCTACATGTCCTAACAGGATTCTTTAATTAGGAAGAATAAATAGTGTGGGGTTACAGGCTCCTGTTTATGAACTGCTGAGTGCTGAAATAAAGTGGGCGAAGAGTAAGAGACCTGTTGGAAATTAAGGGAATTATAAGGCTTTTATTCAAATAAATTAATGATGGAAATACTGAAATTCTGAGAAAGAAATGGGTATCTGAATCCTTTTAGATTTATTTATTCTTTTCCAAGTCTCCTTTGCCCTGTCCCTGAAAGTGTCCAAGGACAGGTTGGATGGGGTTTGGAGCAACCTGGGATAGTGGAAGGTGTCCCTGTCAATGGCAGGGGGGTTGGAACAGAATGATTTTTAAGGTCCTTTCCTACCCAAACGATTCTGTGATTATTCTGTGATTCAGAAAGCTAAATGCATATTATCTCTGTCCATGTTGTCTTTGTGTCCTGCAGTCGCTCTGCAGATCTGTTTTTAAACACTTCAGAGGTGTTCACATACAAAACTGTGTTCAACGGTTTCATTTTTATTTTTTTGTGTTATTAGGCACCAAAGGGCCCTTGTGGACCCGATGGAATTGCTCTGGCACAAGTTCACTGGCCTGGGGTAGTTTAAACAGAAAGAGCAAACAAATGTCAGTGCAGGGCTGGCCCAAATTCTGCTCTCATTGCCATATTGCAGCATTGGGATTGAGAGAGTCAGAGCCATACCTTAGGGTGATGTCTGTGTGAAGAAGGCAATCCAGGCCAGGAAACATTGTTGGAGAGGGTGAAGATGATCTAAATTATCATGAAAGCCTGGTCTAGTGGAAGGTGTTCATGTCCATGGCAAGGGGTTGGAATGAGAAGATCTTTAGGGCCCCGTCCATCCCAAACCACTCCACAGTTCTGTGATTCCATGGCTGCTGCTGAGATGTTCTCAGTCTGAGTTCCTACTATGCTTAAGCTTGTCTTATTTTTTCTCTCTATTGTGACAACAGCTGCTTGTTAAATGCATGTTCTCAACCAGAAGTCACACTGGGTTATTTTTTCCTGAACTTTAGGTATATTTTATTCCTTAGTTTTCCCCTCACTGCTCTTTGAACATCCCTCAGCCCCGAGCACACTCATGCCACCACAAACCACATGTTCTGAAGCAAGGATGGGGCTGGAACACAGACCTTGTTGTTTGTCATTCTTTGTTCAGTAACTCTGTGACCTTGGAGGTATCCATGGTTAATTTGTTAAGAAAACAGCAAGTTAGTAAACTTGGGAAACTTAGTTCCATTATCTGTGAAAAGAAATGGAGTTGCTGATGGCCTTCCTCTTCTCTTCAGTGTTTAAGGCAAGTACCTACACTTTGATTTAGTTTCACAGTTGCTCTCAAGGTGTTAGAGTAGAAAATGGACATCTAAACATGCCTTTGTTCCCTGTGGTAACAAAGTGACATCCCAGCTGCACCAGAAATAAGGATGCTGGGGACAAAATATTGAGCTGTAATTAATCTGGGTAATAATTGTTGGTGCTTAACAAAGAAATTGTTGTGTTTTTCCTCAAAGAAGGGGAAGTAGTTTTACATGAGGGTGTGACATGGAAATAGAACTGAAAAGTTCTCTGTTGTTCTTTGCTTATTAACAATGATTCTTTAAAATTACTCCTAACAGTGACTGTGTTACTTCAGCTCTGAGCACACCAGCAAAGCAGTAATTAACTCTCTTTTTCTTTTCCACCTGTCCAAGTCAAAAATAACTGGTATATTTTTGAATCTGCTTTTTCATGTGGGCAAGTAGAAGCTTTTCATGGGCCTTGTCAGTGTGGTGGCCCTGAGGGTGTCCCCCTTCCTGGGGGTTTGCCCATTTTGGGGTCAGGGTCAGCTTTGAGATGGGTCCAGCACAACCATTCCTGCTTCACCCTGTGCTTCCCCACGGACTTGTTGGGCCATCAGGGCTCTCAGCTGAGCGTGGTCACTGTCACTGAAGTGTCTCTGCTTGCTTTGCTCAGGTGTGTTGGGCTGTGCCCGTGACAGCCAGGCCACCCTGGTGTCCTCACCTCTTCCACCCACCCCACCTCGCTGCCAAGCTCAGTCCCCAGCTTCCCTTCTCTTCTTGGCCACTGTCCAACTCTGCCGTTTCCTGAGAGCAAGCCCACACCTCGCTGTGGTGAGCAGGAATCCTGCATTGATTCCATTTTTTTTTGGTGATGCTTTCAAAATTTAGAGACAGGCACTGTGTGGGCAAAGATGCTGTCATTCCACTGAAGCAGCCTGGCTTTGGTCCTCTGCAGCTCCAATAAATACAAGAGAATAGCAAAGATGTACCTGCAGGTCTGAAATTTCTGCACTGAACTCTGCATTTAGAGAGGAAATGCAACATGTGCTGGCAGAGGTGAGAATACCAGGTCTGTCCAAGTTCCTGAAGCATCAAATAGAGAATCATATAAAAAATAACACAGGGTTATAGGCACAGGGAAAGAGGAAATCAGTAAAACCAAAATGTGTGTGTATGCATCCAACAATGTTGCTCAGTTCCCACTGAGGGAAGTGGCTGTTTAAGGGCAGGGTTCGTGCTCAGAGGGAGAATCTTCCATGTAAAAGAGGTTAATGGGGAAAGGCTGTGGTTTGGAAAGTGTTGTAACGAGAGAAATCACAAGAGGGGAGTGTTGTACAGCACTCTGGCGTCTGCAATTCCCACAGCAGTGACCCCGTGCCATAATCCAAGTTTATTTTACCAGAGGAAGATACAAAAGTCACTGCCTGCGTCTCTTTTGACAGCAGTAACATTTTTCTCCATGTGAGACAAGGATTTGTCGTGTCAAGATCAATAAGCAGGAGAATTGCCATCTCCACCTCTGTAGCTGTTTTGAAACCAAGTGTGAAATGACAGCGAGAGAGGTTTGACAGGTTAAAAAAAAGAATACAAAACAGAGATCTGTGAGGGATGAGTCAATCATGACAATATTTATTTCATTTCTTGGTCTTACCTCTTTTTTCATACTATAGGTGAAATCATGTGAGTCTTTGATCTCTGACTGGGAGCTGGCTTCTCTCTCCCATGCCTACTGTCAGTGGCAGGAAGAAATCATGACTCAGCAGGAGGAAAAGGTGTGTCCAATAACCTCATTCTCCTTCTAATAAGGTGCTCTCAAGCTTTTCAGGAAGGTTTTCCTTCTGTCTGCTACCCTGCCAAGACTCCTTTTACTTCTCCCTGTCTCCTGAGAACACGGTGCCCTTCAGTAGTACTGGAAAAAACAACGCAAAGAGCAGAGAAAATCTCTTTCTGTTGAACCTGGGTTTAATGTGTGCTTAGAAACCCAGCGAAAATGCACTTAAGAGCAGAGATGCTGCTTCAGAGAGATTTCATGGAAGAGGATTGACTCCACTGTGCCTGGCATCTGGCCTGGGAAGCTAATGGAGAATGATTAATTTGAAATGATGCACTGCTCCGTGAATAGCTGGAGACAGCTCTCCTCTTCCCAAACCTTTGTTGAGAACGGGAAAAGAAGGAAGAGTTTGGGGGAAGGTGCAAGTGTGACATCCAGGAAAGCTCAGTGCATGGCTGCAGAGCTGATGTTGGCAGCTGCTCTCAGCTGGTGTTCATGGACCCAGCTGCACTGGGAGCAGGCCCTGGCACAGCAGGGAGGGTGCTGTGAGAATCAGGCACGTCTGGCTTTCTCATCCATCACTGTTCCCTGCTCCCCGTGTTGCACAAGGAGGGATTTGCACTTGGGCAAGTCAATATGTTGATCTCCTTGCATGAACTGCTCACCCACACACTCTGACCCATCCCACTTCATTGTGTGAAAGGAGCACACTGGCAGGAATTTCAGGCCTTTTTTTCTTGCAGTAACACCCATCAACAGCGTCGGGCTCAGTTTGACCACTTTGGCTGGGTTTGGTTTATAGCTGTCAAGGAGAACAGTTAGAGCATATTAAAAAATCATGTGATGCTATAAACGAGCTTGCTGAAAGCTGTACAATACAGACAGACCAAAACTGCAGTGTTTTGAAAAAAAACCAAACCAAACCCAAAACCCAGTAATAATCTGCCTAAAATAATTTAAAATATCATGTAGCAATTTAGGTCATTAAAATATGATCATCTTTTTAGAATGTCTTCTACTAGTTGCTGATTTGCTGATAGATTCCCTAAGGTATGAAATATTTGATGAGTAAGTACCTTAAAAAACTGAAGGTAAGGATGGAAACTTAGTAACAAAGGCTTGAAGGGTTGAAAGGAGTTAGGGAATTACAGATACATCGGCTTACCTTCAATTTCCTGAGAAATCCTGGAACAAATAATCAAACAATTTGTAAGCATGTAAGAGAAGACAAGGAGATTAGAGACAATCAACATGGATTTGTCAAGAACACATCATGTCAAATCAACCTCATTTGCTTCCATGGCAGAGGAACAGGCTTGGGGACAGTGGGGAAAACATTCAAGTTGTGAGTCTTGACATCAGTTAGACTTTTGTTGGGAAAGACGTAAGCAAGACAAGGAAATATTGTATATATGGAGTTGTAAAGAGCAGAGTGCAAAGTGTTTCAGAGATTCACCAGGAAGGTGTAAGGGATGTGTACTGACCAGGAGAATTCTGAGAAATGTGACCTGTGTGGACAGTGAAGTCTTGTAATAAACTCCTAGAGAGGATTGTCGTGGAAAGCTCTCAAGAACAAAAATCACTCATCTGATCCTGCCTCATGACACAGGAACAGGATAGAGAAGGTTCTTGAGGTCTTTTTGTACTGTGCTTTTATTAAAATTCCAGCCGTACAATAATCTTTGGTTGTCAGAAGTGGCTTTTACACCACAGACTCGTGTGTCCAACAGGAAGCTCAGGCCATATCACTCATATTAATGTCACTGGCAGGGCACTGAGAACAGAATTAGCAAAGCATTTTGTGACTGCCAATCTTATTTTAGGAAAAGTTACATTACCTGAGTATTAATCAGTGTTCCAGTGTAAAGTGATGTAGGAAACTGTTGCTTTCTTCTCTTATATGACACTACAGGGGCAGATTTCCCCTTCAGCAGGATTCCCTCAGGGAGCAGAGGGAAAATAGCTGGCCTGGGAAGTGAAACTCCTGCTTGCTCCACACCACACTGCAGCAGTGCTGGGCCTGTCACTCTCCCTTCACCATGGCATAGATGTTTGAGATAACTAGAAACAGAAACTCCAAAGTGCTGCAAGGAATTAGGCAATTTAAAACACCATCCTTGCAAAAATTTATTACTGTGCATGCATAAACTCATTTTTGTGCACTTAAGGCCAGTACATCCAGTCCTGGTGTTTTACTTTATCCATGACCTTAAGCTTAGATGTGGGTTTAAGTGTATTGCTGGCTGGGATCTCATAGTTTTGCCTGGATTTTTTATTCTCCCATTCACACTGAATCAGTTCCTTATGCCTCTGAACAATAACTCAGCTCTGGTTTCCCCAGGGGAGGAATTCAGCTCCTACTTCCTATTCTGCATGAGACTCAGTTGGCTCATGCAGGGCCAGGGATAGGCAGAGGTATTTTGCTTTTGGGGTGGAAACCCAAGTTTCCACATTCCCTTCTGAGGCAGAAAAGAGCTGCCTGCAGTGCTCAGAATAGATCAAGGGAATTTTTTTAATGCTTTCAAAAATATCCTCCAAGTGAGCCTTGGCAGTGTCTTCTGCACCACCTGCTACTGATACTCTGCAAATCAGGAGTGGCTGAAGGAGCATGGTTGGAATAAAAGTTCCCCGGGAATGTCACCTTTGCACTTGTTTTGATGCTCAGCAAAGCCAAAGAAAAATAACAAGACACTTTTTGCTCTGAATGCTTTTACTCTGTTCTTTCTTTCAAAAGTCTGACTGGGGAGGTTTTGACCACAAAGCTTCAGGACAAGAGGGTGTTTTGTTGATCCTTGGTTCCTGGATAATGTCTGGATGTTGGTTCTGCTCTGTGCATGCACAGAGTGACCATCTAGCACAATGCTTCTCCCCAAAACATCAGAGGTCTGGAACACAAGCCTGGTGAGGGCAAAGGGCAGCTGGGAAGCTGGAAAACTGAACTTTGTGTGTTTTGTTGGCTCAGAGGGCGGGAGGTGGGGCTGAGGGCATGGTTGGATCGGCAGCAGGTGTTGGATATTGGTCACACTTAACGTTTGAGCCGGGCACAATTTTGTCAAATCCTTCAAGAACGAGGTTTCCAGATATCCCATGCAAACCTCGAAACCCAAGCGAGCAATAATTGTGTGTGGAAAGCAAGAAATCATTAGAAGACAGCCTAATTCAAGAGGCAGAGAGCTCAAACCCCTTCTGTCATCACAGCTGGGAATACAGGTTTGGATCCACTTTGGTCTGTGCATAATTTCCACATTTTCAGGCAGTGGTATCCAGTGTAAGTACTGAAAATCGGCGATGGCACAAGGGGAGCTTTCCTTGTGCCTGTGTGATCAGAGAACCATAGAGTGGCCTGGGCTGGAAGGCACCTTAAAGCCCATCCAGTTCCAACGCCCTGCCATGGGCAGGGACACCTCCCACTATCCCAGGTTCTTTCAATCCCATCCAACCTGGCCTGGAACACTTCCAGGGATGGGGCAGCCACAGCTTCTCTGGGCACCCTGTGCCAGGACCTCACCACCCTCACAGGCAGGAATTTTTCCTGATATCCCATCTAAACCCACTCTCTGCCAGTCTGAAGCCTTGCTTACACTACATGACAACAGCCAGTCTGGCTTAAGCCATACATTGACTATTATTTGGCCCAGAGACGTGTGATTTTGCAGTGAGATCAGGAATTGCAATTTCCTGGTGCATGGGGGGCTGTCCAAGTGCCTGCATCAGGACTGGCTGGGCACTTCACCACTATGGGTGAGTGTTGGATGCTGCAGACACCAGCTCCCAAATCCTGTGTCTGCCTGTTGGATGCCCCAGCCACACTGAGCTCCCAAATCCTGTGTCTGCAGGCTCACAGCCCAGCTGAGCTCACTCCAGCCCCTGCACTGAAGGATCCTTGATTATTGCCTAATTTGAGCCCGGGGACTCAGCCATAACGAGTGGGTGACTGAATGAATCATGCCTCGCTTTCTCTTCCCCAACACAGCAATTCACCCACATTTGTTCATTACTCAGACTTGTTTGCCAAATAATTTATGCACATAATTTCGGGTCGGTAATTCATTCACATGCAGTCCGGGTGAGTGTTTAGCAATTGAAATGAGAAAGTCAAGATGTTTTGTTTGGGCTCACAAGTTTTTGTTTCTTGATTAAACTCTCAAAACCGTGTTGTAGGGGTGACTGCTCGTGTCAGTGAATTCAGAATGTAATTTCTGCGTTTACCCTCTAATACACACATACATTCATGATGTCTTCACTTGCTAGTAAACACGTTGATTGCAAAGCCTGTGAAAGGAGAACACAAAAGGAGCCTAAATTAAGCTAATTATTTAAAACAATGAAACATATGGAAAACGAACCTGTTGCGTGATCTTTTTAATTCTGTGCAAAAGAAAAAAAGGCTACATTGAAATCTGGCCAAAAAGTAAAGTGATAAAATGAGTACTGGATGCTTTCCAGCATCCTCTGAAACATTCAGGGTAGAAAATGTCAAACTGCTTGAATCTGAATCTTTTAAAGAGAAAAAATAAGCATCAGAAGTGTAACCAAGAAATCTCCTGGATGTGGTGATACTTAGCAGAGGAATGGAAAGTGGTAAATGTGGCACCAGATTTAAACACTCTTGTGTCATGTTGGAAACCCATAACTCGTAAATCCTTCCTGGGTACCTCAGTTTTGGTTCCTTTATGGATGTAGAGGGAGTATATATACACATATGCATAAAGGGGGGTGGCAAAAGGCTGTTGATAAAGTGGAATTGGGAATGACAACAGTTTATGTGTGTTCAAGAGAACCAGAGGGAAGCATCAGCTGAGGGTTTCCAACTATCTGCAAGTATTTGGCTCAGGAAGTTCCCAGGAGGAAAATTATTAGAGGCTGAGAGAATATCAGAGGAAACGTCACTTTATGCTCATCTTGCTCCTGTACTTTTCCTAGATGTTCACTTTGGCCAGTGCTGGAGACAAGACAAAAAGCGAGTGTGGGTTGGGTGCGTCTGGATCAGTGTGGTTGTGGAGCTGGGAGAGGCAGGAGGTGCCCTGAAAACCACAGCCTGGCAGCTCTTCTTTCTGTAGCAGGCAAGTTGGCAGGGATCATCTGGGATACTTGGATATACTGGAGACTGTGGAAGATCAGTCACTGCAGAAAGATTTTTAGCAGTTTTATTGCAATCATTTTTTTAAGAAATTACTTTATTATGGTGTAAGATGAAAGCCCTGTCAGGGATTTCTAATTGTTTAAAGAAGGGAAAGAAAATACAGAAACAATGGTCATTTTTCACTACGGAAAGGTTATGAAGCAGGATCCCCTAAAGGTCTAGATAAACTCTCCAGGAACTGAGCAAAAAAGAAGGGGATTTCTGAGGTGCCATGGCTTGCTGGTATCACACAATTACATGGGATGGTTTAACCTAAAGATTTGTGTCAACGGAAGAGAATGGATCCCAACTCCTGGTGACTGTAGGGTAAACTCCAGGAGAATTGTGTGTGGATAAATCCCAAATAATACACATGGGAAGGAGTAATTAACTCTATATATGTAATCATGGACTCTGATGGGTATTACCTGCTCAGGAAAGAAATCTGGGTGTCAGTATTGATAACTCCACGGAGACAAGAATTTAATTCCCTGCAAAACACAAGGAGATAAATAAACCACCAGGCAGAGACAGAGAAGGCAGAATGTGTCCTCACAATCCTTATTAAAAAAAAAAAAGACCATTAGAATTACCAGTAGGCTTTAAGTACCCAGGTAGCTTCCAAAATGTTCTCTGCTCTCATATTCTTCTAGCATGAATATTCACCTGTTCCAACCCCGCCATGTATTTGTGCAAGAAAATGTGGTGTCAAGAACAATGAGGAGCAGGTCACTGGTCCTGTTTTGGAGCGGCCAGCAGTGACCAGGAGGTGCCTTGGCCTTCAGACGAGCGATATGTCAGCTGTGAGCACTTTTGGAACCGAGTGTTTGTCTTGGCTGTCTTGTTTCTCCTGGACGCCGTGCGGAGCCGTGCCCGTGTCCAAGCAGGCTGGTACAGATGGCAGATGCCAGCAGAGTTAGGTCTTCATTCACAAATGGAAGATGACAGGGAGCTGCTGCCAGCCCGGATCCATCTTCCCCATCACCTTTGCTGGGAGGGAGATCAGCTTCACACTGAGCCCAAGGCTTGGCAGCTCGGCTCGATTCCTTCAGTGGCTCCCAAACAGCTCTGTCCAAATGCCCACGGACGTGGGAGCGCTCAGCTCCAAACCAGACCTCGGCTCCTCGCTGGGAGCCCTCCAGATGGAGCTGGGTGCTGTGGAAATTCCCAGCCCTGTGGAGGTCAGCAGTCACTGATAGTGGTCTGTACATGAATTTAAAGGCTCAGAGCTTTGCTCTCAAGCCCCTGCAAGACAAAACCCTCCGTGTTGGGCCTTGCAGCTGCTGCTGGCTGCAGAAGGCTGCCCATCTGTGCAGAGGGAGAAGCCATCAGCACTGACTCACTGCTCCACCACCTCCTACTTTTGGCAGAAACCAGCACAAGCAGACTCAGAGGACCCTGGCAGAACAGAGCACTTGCAGTGAGGGTTTGGGTTGATGCTGAAGGGATGTGACATCAAACCCTGCTCAGAGCAGTCACTCCCAGGTGAGTGCTGTTCATGGTCCTGCATGGACTCATGGAATCACTGCAGGGACTCAGGGACTCATTGCATGGACTCAGTGTACCCTCAGGGAGCTGATCTGCTCGAGGGCAGGAAGGCTCTGAGAGGGATCTGCACAGGCTGGATCCATGGGCCAAGACCAGCAGTGTGAGGTTCAACAAGGCCAAGGGCTTGTCCTGCACTTGGGTCACAACAACCCCGTGGAGTGCTCCAGACTGGGGCAGAGTGGCTGGAAAGCTGCCCAGTGGAAAGCACCTGGGTTGACAGTAGCTGAACAGGAGCTGGGCTGTGCCCAGGTGGGCAGGAGGCACCTGGCCTGTACCAGGAATAGAGTGGCCACAGGACCAGGGCAGTGACTGTCCCCCTGTGCTGGGCACTGGCGAGGCCACACCTCGAGTGCTGTGTCCAGTTCTGGGCCCCTCAGTACAAGAAGGACATTGAGAGGCTGGAGTGTGTCNGGGGCAGCTCGGGGGGGATCGCGCTCTGCTCCCAGGGAACAGAGACAGGACAAGGGGAAATGGCCTCAAGCTGCATCAGAGGAGCTTCAAGTTGGACATCAGGAGGGATTTCTTCACAGAAGTGTTGTCAAGCGTTGGAAGGGGCTGCCCAGGGAAGTGATGGAGTCCCCAGCCCTGAAGGTGTCCAAGAAACAACAGGATGTGGTACTCAGTGCTCTGGTCTGGTTGACAAAGTGGGGATCAGTCAAAGGCTGGACTTGATGATCTTGTAGGTCTTTTCCAACCTTAATGATTTTGTGATTTTGTCATTCTCTGAAAGCAGGTCTCAATCAGCAGGAGTGAATTTTCGAATCAGTTTGGCTGACCAAACACAATGTCTGCAAGCACCAACCCCTAGAGTTGGACTAGGCACCCTTGGCTCCCTTTACGTGCACTGAAAGAGACTTTTTAATCCTGCAGTCTGTGTTCATCCTACAGTCACTGAGTGAAGCAGTTCAGATGGTCTTGCCCTAGAAATGCATATTTATAATGAAGAACCTGAGTAAATAGCTCAGATCATGGAAATATGAATCATTAAGATTGAAAAAGACCTCTAAGGTCATCAAGTCCAACAATTAACCCAGCACTGCCAAGGATGAAGTTAGGACACCTCTTAACGATTTGGGAGAAGAACCTCACCCTGCAGACACAGGGATCCATCTCTGGAGTTTACAGCTTTAAGGAGCCTGAAAATAAAAACATCCTTGAGGCAGAAAATCCCTACCCAGACACGAAACAAAAGACTGCCTGCTCCAAAATCCTAATCCTCTCCAGCCAAGAGCCATGGCTGGTCCTTAGAGAGAGCGGGGGGGGATCCCGTGTGGATAGGAGGGCAGAGCCAGGAGCCTTCTCTTGCAGAGGAGGAGAGGTTTTTAACACCATCACAGCAAAACGCTCCGGTTTCCCAAAGCTGGGGTGCAGGCACACTCTTGTGGTTGCACGGAGCCAGTGCACGCTGCTCCGGGCCAGCTCCGCACCCAGCAGCCCGCAGCAGCCCGGCGGCTCTGCGGCTCCTCCTGCCCCTCCGAGAAGGCACCAGCTCCCACATTCCAGCCACAATGATCCCGGATACTGTGGCAGCCCCCCAGCATGCTGTAAGAGCCTGCCTGAGTGCTTTTATCCAGCTCTGGCTCAGAGCAGGGTGTGTGCCCTGAGGCAGTGAATAATTTAGCACTGCGGATATTAACGCTCTGCCGCGGGAATGAGCCTGCTTCTGGGAAAAGGGACACCCCGGCTGCTGGGCTGGGGGTGGGGGTTTGGGGTCCCCAATCCATTAAGAATCATGGGATTCATGTCACCCCACACAGGGCATCCTGTATGATTTTATTTAGCCTGGGAACTGGCTTTTATTTATCCTGGGAACTGCCTCCTCATCCTGCCCAGGGGAGCAGCTGTGGGTGCTCTCCATCTCACACCCTGCAGGAAGTTGTTGGGGTGCTGGATCTCCTCTGCCTCTGCTCTTTGGGGTTTTGCTGAAGGAGCAGCAAAACCTTCCTTGCTGGCAGCCTGAGTGAAGCCCATTAGCCCTGCTCGTACCTGAGTGAGGAAAAAAGCTGTTGGCACTTGGCTGTGAAAATCAGAAAGTCACAAAGTGGTGCTGAAAGTGGATTTTTTTTCTGTTTCCTTTTCCTTGTTTTCCTTTTCCTTTGCTGTCAGGACATGCAGATCCCATCCAGGAGGCTCCATACTGTGCATTGTCTGAGGCCCTGGGATCCATCAGAGACACAGCATCAGTGACCCCACTGAATTCTTTGTAGGCTGAGCAAAACGTAATTTTCCCCTGTTTTTGGGAGTGCCCAGACTCAGGAGGATTCCCCTTGTTTTTTTCTCTCCTTCTCACCTGCTTGCAATATCCCCCTGCCCTCAGGGAAGGGAGAAGGGAAGACACAGAGGCTGTGGCCCTGCTGTACTAACTCCATGGGCTGTGCTGCTCATCCAGACAGTCTCCTTCCCAAAAATCATCTCGGTGCAGCTCTGATCTGTGGGGTTTCAGAGCAGCCTGTGTAAGGACAGGGTCCTTGAGAGATCCCTGAGAAAAGCTGTCTCTTTCTGCGAGTCTGAGTTACATATATACATGAAAAGAGATATATGGATGGGAAATAACTGGGGTTTAGGGTCTTTATTTCATTGAAATTGCTGGTTGCTTCCTATCTGTGTTTTACAGGTAACCCCTGAGGGTTTGGATGGGAGCTGCTCTGACTCCCCCCCAGGGAATGGCCATTGCCACTGGCTGCTGAGGGCTGGGCACAGCTCTGGTGTGCTCTCAGCACGGAACTGAAATCCTTCCCAAGGGTTGTTCCCTTGTATCACTTTGTTCCCATTCTGCCCTAACACCAGAGGAAGCATTTGAGAAAGTTGCATTTAAAAACCAGCCCCAAAAAATAAACTGCCCGAATCCAGCCTTGAACTGTTTGCTGGGGCTGTGGGACAGGGAAGTGCTTTGAACACTGTGTCACAGCCTTGTGATGGGACTGTCAGAAAATCCCCGAGATCCTGGATTACAGAATCCCAGAATGGTTTGGGTTGGAAGGATCCTTAAAGTCTATCAGGTTTCAACCCCCTGCCATGGGCAGAGACACCTTCCACTATCCCAGGGTGCTCCAAACCCTGTCCAGCCTGGCCTTGGACACTTCCAGGGATGGGGCAGCCACAGCTTCTGTGGGCACCCTGTGCCAGGGCCTCCCCACCCTCACTGGAAAAATTCCTTCCAAATATCCCATCTAACCCTGCCCTTTTGTCAATTTGAAGCCATTCCCTGTGTCCTGTCCCTCCATCCCTTGTCCCCAGTCCCTCTCCAGCTCTCCTGGAGCCCCTTTAGGCCCTGGAAGGGGCTCTGAGGTCTCCCTGGAGGTTTCTCTTCTCCAGGTGAGCACCCCCAGCTCTCCCAGCCTGGCTCCAGAGCAGAGGGGCTCCAGCCCTTGGACAATGTTTGTAGCCTCCTCTGGACTCACTCCAGCATCTCCACATCCTTCTCAAGCTGGGGTCCTCAGACCTGAACCCAGTACTGCAGGTGGGTTTTCTAAATATTAATTTTTTTTTATTTTCTTGCTGATGGGAAGCATGGCATATTTGCATTTTTGAGCCTGAATAGTTTTAATTCAGTTTTTTATTGTACAAGCTCAAGAGGAACATTTACTTTGTTTTCACTGATTAGTTATACAATTATTCCTTTCAGATACCACATGAACCATGAACCATAATATTGTATTCTTTGCTAATACATTTTGGCTGAGGTATTTACATGAAAACACAATACATTAATGTAATGAATTTTTCAAATGAACACATCGGTAATATAAAGTAATCTTTTTTTTTCTCCCCTGTACACCAAAAATTCATTAAACTTTTCTCAATTAGCAAACTGACTTTTCTAAATAAGCTGCTGATTGAGCACGAGCCAGTCACGCAGACCAGCTGGATTTGATAACGTTGGATGGTGCCTGTCACCAGGGAGGGAGAGATTATCTCTGCCAGCCCAGGGCAGGCATCTTCTGCTGGATCTCACACCTCTTGAAGGGGGTGCCACTTCCAGCTGCCCACCAGTGAGGAGTCAGGGCTTGCTAATGCCTAAATGAGAATAATCTTCTGCCTAGGAGCTGAAATGAAGTCCTGGGCTGAGTCCAGCCTTCAGGCCTTTATCAGCATCTGTGCTGTGGCCAGCCAGGTCAGGGAGAGGAGGAAACTGGGAATGAAGGAGGAAAAACCTGATTCATTTTCAGCTGGATGAAGGCACAGATGTGGCTGCTCACATTCCTGCAGAGCTACAAGTGTTGTGGAAGTGTTCCAGCCCAGGTTGGATGGGGCTTGGGCAGCCTGGTCTAGTGGAAGGTGTCCCTGCCCATGGCAGGGGGTGGAACTGAATGAGCTTTAAGGTCCCTTCTAACCCAAACCATTCTGTGAGTCTATGAAATACTTCTGGTTCAATGATGACACAAACTGATACAGCTTGGAGAAATAAAGTCATCCTCCTTCTGAAGTCAGCACTGGACTCTTTTATTTATTTGTAATTTTATTAGTCGTCCTTTTTTCCCCCATAGTATCCAGCAGTAGTAATTCCTTTTGTGGCCTCCTTTAAGTATTCTCTTCAGAAAGCAGTGACTGATGCTGAAATCTTGGTCTCACTGAAGTTAGTGGGGAGCTTTCTCCTGGCTTTGTTGGGGGGATTTGGCTCTGGCCGAGTCTTTTTGTATGAAGTGGAATAAATCCATCAGGAGTGGAGCGTCTCAGCACAATGAACACCTCCCAGTGCCTTTCACATAGATCACACTGTTATATCATGTGCCTGACCTACTTTGCTTTAATAAGCTCATCTGTGTGCAGTGGAAGATAAGCAAAACCACTCTTCTGACACAAAAATCCATCCTGTCTACCAACACGTGTGTGCTGCTGTCGGCAGGGGCTGATCCTGGGCTGATAAGGGCTGGTTTTCCCTCTCACAGAAGCAAAACTTCCACTGGCATCCAGTGAGGCTCAGACTGGGAGGCCCTAGCACAGGTTCCCCAGAGAAGCTGTGGCTGCCCCATCCCTGGAAGTGTTCCAGCCCAGGTTGGATGGGACTTGGAGCACCCTGGGATAGTGGAAGGTGTCCCTGCCCGTGCCAGGGGATTGGAACTGGGTGGGCTTTAAGGATCCTTCCAACCCAAACCATTCTGGGATTCTGTGACCTGACCCCGTTACAGGGGTGGGAAGGACAAGCAGTCAGCTTAGGGGCCTGGCCATGGACAAAGAGCAAGGAGTGGGATCAGTGGTGGGATTCAAAAAATACATCAGGTTGTTCCCCGTGTTGGGATATGCAGGGCTCAAGAGGGAGTTTGTGTCCATCTCCTCCTGGATGAGCCATCAATATTTCTCTTTGAAAACTTTGTTTTCATGGTACAACTCCCCAGGGCCATCATGGGGCCTCCCAAGGTTTCTGCTCCCATGGGATAACCCAGGCTCTCACTCCTGCACAGCTTGTGTTTCCCAGCAGGCTGCAGCTGAGCACGGGCAGCCCCATCTCCAGCATCTCTGCCCCTGGATGGGCAGGATCAGAGAATCACAGAATATTCTGGGTTGGAAGGGACCCATAATGATCATCATGTCAAACTCCTGGCCCTCCACAGCCCCAAGAATCCCACCCTGTGCCTGAGAGCGTTGTCCAAATCCTTGAACTCTGGCTGACTTGGTGCCTGGACCACTTCCCTGGAGAGCCTAGATCTCCTTTCCTACTCAAAGATACGATGTTCCCCTGGAAAATCCCAGCCTTCCTGGGAAAGCTTCCCCCACGAACTGTGCTAGATATGTCGGGGTGGGTGTTACGGCTCTCATTGTCAGAGGCATCCCTGAGACACCCCCTCGGAGTTCAAAGCGTTTCGGCAGTGCAGCAAAGCTGGTTTGGCTCCCGGAACAGCTCCCGCACGCCACGCGGCAAACGACAAAGCTCATTACCTGGGTCACGTTCTGGGGCGTAGCTGGCAAATTCCTTTGTGGGAGAAAATCCTGCCTGCTGTGGAATGCCCTTGACCAGCCCTAAACCTGCTTTTCCTGGGCTGGGAAGAGATGGGAGCACAGACAGACCTGGCTGAGCAGCAGGGAGGTGAGCAGGACTCTTGTTGTGAGCGTGAGCACAGAGCCAGGATGCATCTCGTGGAGCCCTCCCTCTTTCTTTTGTTTTTTTTCACTTTGCCGGTGGATTTGGGTCAGTATTTTTATCTTTGCTTCCCTCTTGATTTATTTATTTGTTTGTTTATTTGTTCTCTTTTTTTTTTTTTTTTTTAAAGTAGCGAGAAGATGGGAAAATAAATAAACAAATAAAGCTAACAGCGTGGAGGATGGAGATTTGCTTTCCATGTGCTCCCTGTTTTGGAGACACAGGGATTTTCCAAGTGTTGCTTTGATTGATTCAGCCTTGAAAATGAGAGGTGGAAAAAAAAGCATCATTTCAGCCACTGGAAAAACATGATGGGAGGGTTCTGCATGAGCTTCATCCCAGCTCTGATCCTGACTTACCTCTGTTTATTTTCTCCACCTGAGGAGCAGCAGGATAACCCAGTGTTATCAGGCTCTCAGGGCCCGATCCTGGTTCTGTTGGAACCATTGGATAAGTGCCTGTTCACAGGACAATGCTCCTCCAGCCTGGAGAGCTTTATGGCTTTCCCTGACCCCAGCTTTCTGAGGCTGCTGCTATGAAAATGCTGGTCTGTGAGTAAAAGCAAAGAGCTTTCCTCTGGAGCAGGGGACAAGAGGAGCAGCAACTTCTAGGTAGAAAACACATGGAAAATACATAAATAAGGTCTCTGCCAGCCTCTGACTGAAATAGCTGCTTGCAGGGTGTCATCCATGGAAAAACTCTGTCCTTCAGCCACCTGGCACCAGCAGCCGTGACCTACAAGCTGCTTCTGGATCCAACAGTCGTGTTTGGGAGGAAGGATCAGGTTTGTTCATGCCAAACTAGTTTAGGGCCCAAAGCAAGAAGTGAAAATTGAGCACAACTTTAGGTGCTTTGCTGAGTGGGGCTGGAATATCCCCCCTCACTTACAGGCTTTGATGACCTCATTTTCTCACCCAACTATAGTGGAAGGTAGTGTGGAAGGCAGCCTGGTCCATTTTTGGTGTCAATGTGCTGAGGCAGCTCTGAAGATCAATTTAACCCTTCGTGTTTTACCAGTGAGATGAGAACATGCCATGAGAACCCACAGAGGTTGGTCTGATCCCTGGGAATCGGATGCCAACGTCCCTTCAGGGTCAGCAGTGCCTTTGTTTGCCATTCCTGATGTTAACATTTGGTCCTGTAGGACATCTTGGGGTCCTGTACTTTCTGGTTAATCACAGCCTTTGTGCAGTCTCCCCTTTGCTGGGGGGAAAGGCTAATGCAGCCCTCACTGTGCTGCAGCTGCTGGCTGGGGATTGTCAATAGGTCATAAATAAATCTAGCACTGCACAGGAAAGACAATGAGATTATACATCCTCCTACTACTGCCAATTACAGTAAGAGCAACAATTATAAGGTAGCACTCCTACAGCTACCCCGGGGAGAAAATGAGAGGAAAATGTTCCATTAGCCTAATGAAGAGAGCGTGGTGGAGCTACAGTCAAATTTTCTCACTATTAGCCCTGACTGTGTGCCACTAACACACGAGGGAAGCAGGAGTCATAGGGTAACAATTAAAGTTGCTGGCAATTAACCCCTGCCACGTGCATGCCTCTAATCTGATGAGAAAATTAAAAAGAGGCATGGTTACATTATCTCACCGTTAGTCCCCAGAATGCACAAAGTGGCATTTGCAGGTGACAATGGAGGTTTGTCACCACTGAGGCCTGGGAAGTGCCACGGGCGCTGCAGATTTGGTGTTAAAATGCTCTTGGGAGCGCTGGGGTGAGGAGAAACCGTGTGGAGATGGCTTAAACCCCCTCTATTTAACACAGAGGAAAGAGTTACTGCTGCATTTCCTCATTAGCCTGAGGAAAGGATGGAGTCACCGTGGGGAATTCTCTGGTGTCCAGCCCCTGCGATGTCCCCAGAGGAGAAAAAAGAAGAAAAATCAACTTTGGGAGCAGCAATGGGAAATACAGGAAATATCTCACTGGATTGGTATTGGCAAAAGGACAACCTGAGCCCTGGCTGACAACACCCACTGGCCACACCAAGAGCTGTTTCATTTCTCGTGGGGTGATTTGGTCAGTGCAGCCCAGTATTTACTGATTTTTCCTGAAATATTGCTGTTTCCAGGACTTTTTAAGGGAAGAGAAAGGCTATGGTATCTTGAAAACCTGCCCAGAACAAGCATTAGGTGTTCTGATGTCTAATGGTGACTCCTGAAGTGTGTTGCAAAGCCACAGATCAATTTTCAGATCAGAAGTTCTGGACTAAAATCCCAAACTCACCCTAGCGTGGACACAGGCCCGCTCTTCAAATTCCTCGTTTCTTCTGTTGCCTCTGTGTCAAGTTAATTTTAGCTTGAGGATCCCAGTCAGGAGCCAGATTGGCATCTGGCTGGGGGATTTGGCCTGGGATGGGAATTGGCTTTATTTCCACACCCCATAAAATGTGAGAAGGGAAAAATCTGTTTTGGGACCTCACACAGACTCATGGTGTTGGAGTATCTCATCACCGCTCGGGCTGTAACAGAATTATCCTCAAAAAGCCCCTCTGTAGAGGATGTCAGGACCTCCTTGGGATCACTTACAGATCTGTTCCCTCAGGGAAACAACACCCAGCCCTTTACCAAGGAGCTCCTGGCCAGGCAGCTTCGGTCTGGAAGCCACATCCTGGAGCAGGAGCAGGAGCAGGATCAGAGCAGGAGCAGGAGCAGGAGCAGGAGCAGGAGCAGGAGCAGGAGCAGGAGCAGGAGCAGGAATTAGCCCACGGTGTTGACAGAGCTGTGGGGTCTCCTGCCTGCAGCTGCCCCTGTCCCATGTGTGCAGGACTATGTGCACTAAAGGTCTTGCCCCACATCCCAGGAGGGTTTGTGGCACCTTCCCAGCACAGATTTTTGAGCTGGGAGGGTCAGCTGGAGCATCCATCGCTGCCATGGCAGGGGTTGTAAAGGCAGGAGAAGGAGCCCCTTGTACTTGAGCTGGGCGTGGTTCCCAAGCAGTCCTGGATCCCTGGGGTGTCCCTGTGGGCCCCTGGGCACAGGCTGGGGCTCCTTCCCTGCCATCCAGGCCGTGGGATCTGCAGCTCCAGCCTCTTCCTCTCCGGGGCTGAGGTGCCCACCCTGAGCTGGCTCCTGCCTTGCCGTTTTGGGGAGCAGCCGTGGATTAAGCTGTGCTAATTCCCTTGTACAGCTTTAGATCATCCTCCCTCGAGCTGCACTGGACCACACTTTTCCTGACTCGCTGCTCAGCAGAAGGGCAAAAAGCAGCTTTTGCCATGCCTACAAACACAAAAAGGCTCTCCATCCCTCTCCGTCCCTTTCTTCCCTGCTTTGAGCTCTCTGCCTTCCGAGGTGTCCGTCACTGCCACAGATTTACTTCATTTTCAGTAACTCGTTTCTGAGTCTCAAAGACAACTTGGCATCCATTTATTCGTGTGACATTGGGAAAGAGAAGCAGGGTGGGAGTCTCAAAGCCAGCAGAGAGGTTTAGAAGCACAAAAGAATGATGGCTAAATCCTAATTACCTGCTCAGAGAGGGTGTCCCGGCACAGCCCCTGGATGGTTTGTTGCCAGAGTGATGCTGGGGTCAGGAGGGAGCTGGAAGAGGAAGATGATGGCTCTGAGACCACGTTGGACTCTCCAGAGAATCCTTTCCATGAGTTAGAGGTGGTGGGGCTGAAAACTTCCCTGCTCTGAGTGATTTGTGTAGTAATTTCAGAGCTGACACGCACTACGTGGCAAATCTGAATTCCGCTTTTAGCCCTGTTAAGAGATAAGGAACAGTGATTATTATAATTACGATGTGGTTACTTTATTGGTTAAATTAACATTTCGTTGTTGGGGTTGCTGTGCAATATACAATATTATTTTACCTACTGTGCCTTCAAAGTCATCTTGTCACAGCAACAGCATGGCAGCATGGAAAAAGCCTTTTAACAAGTAGGTAAATACATGCCTTTGGGGGAGGCAGAGCGATAATTATGTCAGCTTCAATACATTTGACAGCGGAAAAAAAAAAGCTAAAAATAAGTTGAAACAAAAATGAGAGAAAATATTGAATGCTTGAAATAAGGCCACTGGAATTAAAAAGGTGCAAAGTATTTAATACGGTGGCCTTGTCCTTTGGATCAGGTGTCAGTAGTTCAAATACTCAGAGTGCTGGGTTGCTTTAGGTTTACAAGGGTGTGGAAAGGGATCCTGCAGCCCTTCTCTGGGGATAAAGGAACATTTATGGCTAATCCCACCTAGAACTGAACAGGTGTAGAATCACAGAATGGTTTGGGTTGGAAGAGACCTTAAAACCCATCCAGTTCCACCCCCTGCCAAGGGCAGGGACACCTTCCACTATCCCAGGTTGCTCCAAGTCCTGTCCAACCTGGCCTTGGACACTTCCAGGGATCCAGGGGCAGCCACAGCTTCTGTGGGCACCCTGTGCCAGGGCCTCCCCACCCTCACAGGGAACAATTCCTTCTGTATATCTGACCTAAATTTCCCCTCTTTCAGTTTTAACCCATTTCTCCTTGTCCTATCACTGCAGTTCCTGGCAAGAGTCCCTCTGCAGCGAGCTCATTTTGTTCCATACATGGTGGTGAATAAAAGAAAACCAGGGGATGCCTTTCCTCTCCCTCCTTTCTTAGTGCATGATGATGCTCCAAGTTTTCCTGCAGAATCCAATGGAGCTGGGCAGGGACAGGAGCAGATTTTTGCTTGAGCAAGCTGTTTAAGTGGTGGTTTTGTGTGTTGTGCCAGACACAAAGCAAAGACAGTCCTGGCTTTGGGGCTGCATCATCTCCCAGAACAGGAGGGAAAGAGAGAACATGGGAGGGAAAAGACAGAAAGGGTGTTTCATGGAAGTTTTGGGCTTTCAGAAGGAAAACACAGCAACAGCAACATATCCTTGTAGGCACGTGAGTCTTGCAGCAGAAGCTGTGCTGGCCAGGGTGGCCTCATTGCAACTCAATCTGGTGCAGCTTTGGAGATCAAATGGACCTTGGTCATCATCCAAGGAGTGGATGAGTGTGGCATCAACCTCCCAGCACAGGCTGGAGTTGTTCTGGCTCATTCTTTGTTTCCTGGGAAGAGCCAGAGCGAATGCCCAGTGTTTGCTGCAGAGCTCACCTTGCTGCATTGCCCTGGGGTTTGTACGCCTGCTGCTTCTGGAGTGTGGGGCAGGAGAGATTTTGTGGCCCATGGAGTGCTCCAATTTGAGATCTACAGGCAAAAGATCACTCTCAAAAAGTTCTTGCCTTTCTAGAGAGAGGTGGCCAAGAGCAGCCAGCACCCAAATCCTACCTCTGGGACCAGCACTCTCCTCGCTGATGGTCTCTTGTCTTTCCTTCCACTCTTCCCTCAGATGTCAAGGAGAAGGAAACCACAGAAAACCAGAAAAATTCTTTCTGTGAACAAGCACTCCCTCAGCTCTTGTCTGTGGGCCAGCAGGCACGAGCAGCAGGAGAGAGTAAAGGGATTTGGGGCTTAGCTTTCCCAAATAATTGACAAGGACAGAGCTGGATTTGAGGTCGTTACTGCGAAAAGCATCAACAGCAGCCCTGCTCTCTGCTGTGTGCCTGGCACGCGAGAGCCAGGGACGAGGGGGACAAAGGGGATTGTCCCTCTGTAGCAGCTGTCCCAAGGCTTTTAGGGCAGAGTCCTGGAGATGGTGCACCCCACTGGGACATCTGAGGTCTCCCAAAACACAGGAGCCTCTGTGGGATCAGCCTCTGTGGGACCTCTGCCATGAGACAGAGGAACTTGATCACTGTGATTGTCCTTCCAGTTGAAACCATTCACTCGGGTCCCAGCTGGGCATTTTCCCTTTTCTTTTCCTCAGTATTTTATCCTACAGGTACATTGGTGCTTTATTATCTATAAGATAAAGTCTGGGGCATAAGTCAGAAGAAGAATGTCTCATGATGTGCTTATGATTTCCTGCTCGTGTCCATTCCCCCAGCAGAGATCCCTCTCCCTCTCCTTCTCCACAGCTCACTGAAAGTCAAAAAGGTTCAGTGGAAATTGCAGCTGTAAACATGGAATTATTCTTTTTACAAACTAGTGAGTTGCCCATGAACATGGGGTTACACAGCCACACACAATTAAACAATACCCACGCACAAGTTTGCATCTGTACAAAGCATTGATTGGACACTTTGAATGAATTATTTGCTGTGTGCCATGGTCTCCATGAAGGAAAGCAGCAGGCCTTTTGCATAAAGCACATGCAGAGTCAAGCATATACATAAAATGACATTATTTTTGAAGAGAACTTTTTGGAATCAGAAAAAATCCCTCATAATATTCTTTTTCCTTAAAACAAGTCCTTGGGGACAAAAGCTTTCTCCTGAGAGTAATCTCCAAAATCTGACTTCCCTTTCATTAGGCTGGGAGCGGGAAATATGATTTTATTGGTTTTTTTTCCCCCACAATAAAATGCTTGTTCCCACTACTCTCCTCTCCAAACGGTGCAGCCAGTCCTGAGGGGCTGAAGATGAGACTAATCTACCTCCAACACTCCAATAAATAAAATGTAAATGTTTGTCATAAGAATGCCCCCATTGTCAGCACCATCCCGGGATTTTTCAACCTCTGACTCCCGGCAGTGACCGGCTGAGTAGCAACAGCCGAGTGCTGAAAGAATTTTTCAACAGCAATTTGCTTGTTCCAATTTGCTTTTCAGGGCTGCTGCTCAGGATTGCTGGCCGGGGCTGTAAAAGGATCTCGTCCTATTAATTTGGCCCAGCTTCCCCTCTTGTTCTCGTCATATTCGGTTTCTCTGGGAGTTCCAGTGAGTAAGTTAATTGAATTGGAAGTGCCACCAGGCACTGGCCGGCGCATCTACGGTTTCATGTAGGAAAAGCGGCTCCCGCCGGCCGCAGAAACAGATACGGGCACCTGTTGAGGAGGTGAAGAAATGTGTGGAGATGACTTATTCCCGTGGCAGTAGCCCCTGGTTCTCCTCTCAGACTGCTCAGACAATACAACTCCCTTCATCTGGCATCACTCACTCATTCTCCAGGCAGATCCTTGGAGCAGCACAGAGGGGGCTGAGAAGCGGGATCGATGCGTTGGAGCAGGGATTGGGAGCGCGGTGATTTTGTGGGGATGGGTTGATGTCGCTTCATTCTGCTTGTTCTCTCTGCGGCTCCAAGCCAAATGTGTCTATTTTAGCAATGCAAAGTGTTATTTTTCCTGATTGCCTCATCTGCAATCCCAGCTCACCCTCTGGTATCACTAAATACAACCAGCCTGACAATGATTCTACCAGCACTCAGTAAAGCTCAGGGATAAGTGTGGACATACTTTTTCTGCCAGCAAGTAGAAAAATAGAAGCAAAAATCAGTTCATGACTGCTATTACACTTTTAGTGAGGTTTAGGGGTGAAAGGTGCATAATATTGCACTCCTGAGTCTTGAAATTGGGAAAATTCTTCTGAAAACTGGAAGAAACCTTGGAGAAGTCCTGCCAGTGGCAAAGGGATTCCACAGAAATTTGTGAATATAATCCTGAGTCCATTTCAAAGCTTTGTTCAGATTGTTGTAGCCACCAGAGGTTTTCCCAGAGCGAGGCACCTCTGCTCAGCTGGACCATCCCAGGGAGCTGCCGTGGCCTGGGATGAGGCTGGGTCTGCTCCAGGCTCAGAGGGGACAGGAGCTGCCGTGGCACAAAGCTGAGAATGACCCTAAATCTTTGCAAAGGCCAAGCTGTGATAGCAAAGCCATTCCCAACTCTCTCCCATCCCCAGAATTAAGCCAGACTGAGGAAATGTCTGCCTGGATGAGAAATACATGACAGAATAAAATAAAAATGGGTGAGGATGAGGGTGGCTGAGTTGAAGGAGCAGAGTGAAGATGTTTGCAGTGCCCTCACCATGGAAGGCTGCAGCAAACCAGTCACACCAGTGAATCACAGAATGGTTTGGTTTGGGAGGGACCTTAAAGCTCATCTCATCCCAACCCCCTGCTATGGGTGGGGACACCTTCCACTATCCCAGGGTGCTCCAAGTCCTGTCCAACCTGGCCTTGGACACTTCCAGGGATCCAGGGGCAGCCACAGCTTCTCTGGGCACCCTGTGGCAGGCCCTCAGAATAAAGACTTCATTCCCAATATCCCATCTCACCCTGCCCTCTGTCAGCTTGAAGCCATTCCCTCTTATCCTGTCACTCCGGGCCATTTATAAAATGTCCTCTCCCTCAGAAAAGAGTGACCCAGTGAGGCTCAGACACCACAGAAATAAATCTCAGATCCCGCTCCATCCCTTCCTGCCGGGCTGGTTTTGGTCGGTGCCACCACAGGGGGGCAGGAGCGGCCTTTGGAGAGCGCCAGCCTTTCCCAGGAAAACTGCGGCAGCGCTGGAGAGAGGAAACCTCTTCCTTTATGAATATATCCCTGCCCTTTATTGAAATTGGGAGGTTGACCTACTGCACACTGCATTTAAAGCAGGGCTCTGTGCGGTGGCTTGGGGTGTTTGTCCTCTAGAAATACTGCTGAGGGCTGAAAAATAGAAATTATCCACATTTTAGGGATATTGGAGATGCCTCCTGGTTTTGAACAAACCCCTGTTTATTAAGCAATTAAACATCAGATTACTATAATTAATTAGTAAATAGTTTTAATGTAACCAGCATAGAATATCATCCTATATTACGTATTTGATGAAAATTTGTTATTGCTCAATTTTGGGAAAACAGCCAACAAAACTGAAAAATGCCATTCAGCTTTTTTACCTTATTTCCCACCCTATTTATGTACTTGTTTATGTATTTATGTATGTATTTATTATATATACATGAACACAGACTCCCACAAATATAACAAAGCAGCAACACCCCCTCCTCACTTTCCCTTTTTGCTCAAAACAGGAGTGATGCAGTCGAGGCATTTTTTTTGTATCTCGTACAGATATAACCCAATTTTCTAAACAATTTAATGTAGATTAAATTTTCTAAAATTATTTTCTAAGTAATTTAATTTAACCAAACCAAGTCATCAATTATCTATCACTGATGAGGCACTACAGAGACCAGCACGGGGTCTGTGGGTCTTTGCTTTGACTCTTTGCAGTTTCCCTGTACTTATTACAAAGACAACAATTTGGGCTTATTCTCAAACATAAATTTCTCTCCCTCACTGGCTCATTGCAGAGTTCGTATAGTTAATAAAGCAAATACAGAAAATATTTTAAAACCCTCCCATCTTATTTTTTCCTGCCTTGTAAGTGGGTAAACTTCCCCTGGAAAGCACATGTAACATTATATTTGCTGGAAAGACCCTAAAGCCTTACGGACTATCACGTTACTCCGGAGCCTGGCTTTTCTTAAAAGGGATTTCTTTCTTAAAGCCACTACACTGTAATGGCTCTTGAGAAGCTGTTACTGTCTCGAGTGCAAATCCTTCTTAGTTTGTGTATTATTGACCTGATCAAGTGCGATGGGGGCCTTCGATGAGCCTTCGGAGGGATTTTGCCGCTGCGGAATCCCAAATTTCATTGGAAATTAAAATTTCCCTGCCCGAGGCTAGCGGAGGGTTGGAACTGGGTGATCTTCAAGGTCTCTTCCAACCCAAACCATTCAAAGATTCCGTGATGCTGTAAAATGTGAGCAAATGAGGGGATGCTGCCGGGATGGGGGGACCCCAGGGCAGGCTCCAGCCCCTTCATGTGGAAGTGCAGAGCAGCATTTTAAAAATTGCAATTATTTAACGTAAGGGAGTAAAAAATATAACAACAGAGATGAAGGATGGTTTACAGTCTGCCCGTGGAGTGGAGAAATACCCAAATACAGCTCCGATTCTGCAGGGACTTACGAGCACGGTTACGCTTTAGGAGGTTGATTTTAACAGATTCTACGGACAAAGAATTTGTTTAAGCAACCGCCTGATACCTCAGGACGGGTAAAGTCCTAAAAGTGGAATAAGATAATTTTCCTCCCCTCTCTCAGCCCTATTTACATACAAACAACCTCCCTAAAATCGGCGAGTTCTGGGTGGAAATCGCAGCAGGCACTTTCACCGCGGGGAGAATCCCGCAAATGATATTGTTCCGCCTTTCCCCTCGCTCTGGGGAAACGCAGCTTTGTGCCCAATCCCGTAATCAGCTTCTCACGGGCTGACCCAGCTAAGCCCCGGATCAGGACCGTGCTCCCGTGGTGCCGCCCGGGTCGCTGCAGCATTTTTGGGGTTGATGCTGCTACAAAATGATGTCATAATTCAGCAAAAAAAAGGAAAACATATCGGCGAATGAATAAGCAGAGTAAAAAATGCTTTATTTCAGATGTCAGGCAGCCACGGAGCAGTTGCCTGAATTTTTTTATTTTAGGGGACGATTCTGTCACCTGTAGTGATGTATTTTCCTTCATGAATAGGTTTTGGCACAAAAATTTTACACCGTGCCTGCTGGAGGTATAAATATATATCCAGCCGTATAAACCTGTCCCAAAATGATCCCAAAGAGCCCCAGGAAGGGCAGCAGGTGAGACCTGGTGTTCCTAAGACAAAGGTCAAACAAAAAAGGGATGCTAATAAAAAAAGGGATGCTAATGAACAGCCCTCCAGTTAAACAGGAGGTTTTTCGGGTTTTTTTTAAGGATTACATCTTAAATTCCAACAAATCAGATTTAGGAGTTACTGAAAGTGAGATTGATCTATCCCTCAGCAAAACTTCGGAATGCTTTCTTGTTGTGATATCATTTGGGTGGTTAGCTGTATTATTAGATTTTAAAATACGTGCATTTATAATATATATGTAATATTTATTTATGTATTCTATTTATTATATATATAGTATATTAATAAATATATATACTTGCTGGAGACGTGCAGGAGGGATTTTTTAGCAAAAAAGCAAGAAATAATAGCTCAAAACTGGGAAATGTCCTTCCTTGTCTGCTTTCCCCAAAAGCAAAGGTCTTTCACACAGTGCCACGCGCTGATCCGAAATAGAGAGGCAGCTCTGGAAGAGCGCAAACCCGGCTGAAAGCGGGGTCAGAGCAAAAATATCCCAAGGAGTGGGAACACCTCGGGTTGGGAGCCGCCGTTCGGTCAGCACCGAGCTCCACTTGGTATTCAATTGACTTTCTAACTCGGGAGACAGGACTTTCCATCTTCAAATACTGGGAATAGATTGCATTCCTGGCCCTTCGCTTTGAACGGCTGGGGAGAATAAACGCACACCCCGGCCGTGTTCGAGTGATCTCCCTAATCTCGGTTGCACTTTGTCAGGACGAGGTAACTGGTAGTTAAGTGAAATACCTTAGATCAAAGGGGGATTAATCGCCAACTGAATCCTTGCTGAATAAACCTGTCATTCAAGAAAATTATTTCCACTGAACTTAGCAGAGGATTGAAGGTATTTGCATAACAGGGACCCCACCGTACTTCAGCCAGGTTAAAAGGTTCAGAATTCAGGCAGTGTTTAGCTTTTTGGCTCCTTTTCCTTTCAGCGGCCCTGTACAATGGTTTTTAATCTGATAATGCAGCTAACTATCTAAATGATGTCAGAACAGGAAAGTATTGCAAAGTTTGGCTGAGGGATGGATCAATTTCACTTTCAGTAACTCCTAAATCTGATTTGTTGGAATTTAAGATGTAATCCTTAAAAAAAAANCGCTACAAAATACTTTCAGAAAAAAAAAAAAAAAGAAAAAGGAGAAAAAAAAAGAAAAAAAAAGTCCCTTTAAACTGGAGGGCTGTTTATTAACATCCCTTTTTATTTGACCTTTGTCTTAGGAGCACCAGGTCTCACCTGCTGCCCTTCCTGGGGCTCTTTGGGATCGTTTTGGGCAGGTTTAGGGTGGCAGTGATGCCCACGGATCCGTGTGCCAAAGATCAGGTGGACCTGGGCAAACGCACAAACAGATTTTCAGGCTTTTTTTCTTTTTTTTTGCCTTTTTTTTTTTTTTTTTTTTGTTTTTTTTTTTTTTTTTTTCTTTTTAAGCCCATCTTTCGGAGGTCACGCTGAATTCGAGTGTAAGTGAGAGGGAGATAATTAAATAACGGGACCCAATGGGCTCCCATCATTTTCTAGGATCAGCCCTTGGAGGGGATTTAAGCACCACAGCCTCGCTCAGGGTTTGTGGTGGGGTTGTGGCAATAATTTTAAACCTCACAAATTATCCCTGTTTTATGGCAGTTGCTTTTGGCCCTGACTTTTCATGGGGAATTCATTTCTCCAAAAGTGCAGAGGGGCTCTTCCAGGGCTGGAAGGCAATGGCTTTTTAATCTGTGCTTTAGAAATTGGGAAAAACTGTTAAAAGTATATATCTTTCTGGAGAATGCTTTATGCCATCTGCCTCCCCAGCCTCCCTGGGGTTCATTTGCAAGAGCTTCCACCTCTCTACCTTTGGGGCATGTGGAATGATGTCAAGCTACATGGAGGACGTCAGGTTTCATAATCAGATTTTGACAATAAATGGAATTTAGGCACTTCTGCATCCAGCCCAAGCCCGACACCATTCATTCTTTCGGTGGGCGCAGTTCATATTCATCACAAACTCAAAGCATCTTTCAAGTTAAAAAAAATCACAAAGAATGGTTATCAAAGAAAATGAATAAAATCCATATTGAGATAATTTTTTAGAAAATGATTGAAGTTTTAACCCAAGAAAGGACTCTTAGAGTTTCTTATAGCTTAGAATAAGAACATGTCAATCACGATTAAGCTTCTGGAATTGGAATCCCTTTGAAATGCAGCTGTTTCTTCTTTAATTGTGGCAGCGGACTCAAAAGAAAAGAAAGGTCCAGCCTTAAAGATGAGTAAGGAATACAAAATAGCTCAGGATTAGTTGTGGAGTTCAAAGGTCGCTAATTACACTAAGGAGTTCCCAGACACAGGGAAAACATTAAACAGGTCACCTACCAAACGGGAAACAGACTTTGACTTCAAAAAAATAAAGAAAAAGGAAGAAGAAAGGTCCTGAAGAGATAGGTTTCTAGAGAAAATCAAAAGCGACCAGCTGATCTCATTGGGGAGAAAATGGGTTGGGTTTAGTTCTTTGCTGTTACGTGTCTCCACAAATGGCATCAGGCTTTCAAAAAATTATCTAGAGCTCGACCAGGTTTCTTGGAGGCCTCGTGAAAGCAAGAAGGAGAAAAAGGGGCAGGCCTGTGGCTTAAAATATCTGATTTTCTGTTGCACTGTTGGTCAGGAGTCCTTGGAAAAAAGCATCCCTGAGGGTTGAGAGCTCTGTAGTGTCAGGCTTGATTTATTGAGGGTGTGGCATCCTGGGGGACAGGTGCATCTTCCATGGGAAGCCTTTGGGAGAGCCCTCCAGCCCCTTTGAGGACAGTGAGGTTTGGCTGGGGGGACATCCCAATCCCTGGGAGAAGCACAGCTCCTCCGTTTTCCAGCTCCTCCCTGGCCCCCTTGGCTTGGGACAGGCTGGTGGCACTGCTGTCCTGCCACACAGGAACACTCCAGTGCCAAGGGTGCCAGTTTTCTTGGGAATACTTGCTGGGAGTCCTGTCCCCTGCAGGGCTGCAGTAAGCAACGACCCCGTGCTCCTTGGGATCTGGGTGTGGCTGGAGAGAGACGGTGCTTTAATGCCAGCCTGCTCACAAGAGAGAGAATTCCCATTTTTAGGGGAAAAAGAGCCTTTTCTCTCAGATCCTGCTGCCCTGCAGGGGGAATTACCACCTTATTGAATTACCACCTCATTGCATTACCACCTCACTCCTGCAAAAATCAGCAGATTGGTGCATTTTAGGGCAACATGAAATTTGCAGAAATAAGGAAGAGGAATTTTAGATGGTCAATGAGTGGCACCTGTTTCCTTGCTGGGCCCATACAGGGTCCTACCTGTGCCAGTGGGAGTCACACTCAGAATTAAAACTCTGTTCCCTGCACCTGGATTGGTGTTTTGGGTTTGTGTGGCCAGAGTTTGGTAGTGGGGAGGAGCTACAGGGATAGGAATGAAATTTAGAAACAATGCCAAGGTGCCCCTGTGGGATTTCCACTGACAGTCATAGAGAGCTATGGCAGCTCTTCCAGGGAAGTTTGTACTTCCCAGGCTGGGATCCACAAAATTCTCATCTAATGTCTCATTTGGGATTGGGGACTGCAGTGATTTCCTGCCATGGTGCCCTCAGGATGGATTCAGTTTTGTGTGGGTTTGGTTTTCCCCACTGTAAAAGGTGTCGGTAGATCTTTTATTTTGAGGCTGTGGAATCCCACAAGGAAATTCTCATTGGAAATTAAAATTCCCCTGCCGGTGGCCAGCGGGGTCGGAACTGGATGATCTTTAAGGTCTCTTCCAACCCAAACCATTCAAAGATTCTATGGTTCTATAAAATGTGAGCACATGAGGAGGGGCTGCAGCTGGACATCCTTGTCTGTCCCTACGGATGAGAGAACAAGGAGGTGGTGGCGAGGGAGTCAGCAAGGGACAAACACGGCCTTACAAACTCTCTTCAGGCTTAAATCTCAGCAGGGCTTGTACAAATAGGACAAAGTGTGGCCAATTCCTAGGACAGCGTGGATAAACAGGGGACAACCATGGAATGTTTAATGCCTCCTTGTTTCAGTGGTAACAAATGGCCACAGCAGTTACTGCTGGTAAAAACAGCGAAAAAACGCCGAGGTGGGAAGGGCTGAATGATGTGAAAAAAGTGACGACTTCCAAATTATCTGAAGGAACAGGATTCACCCCAAAGTTCTCGAGGAGCTGGCACATAACGTCTTGGAGCTGTCACCAAATACCTTGGAGCTCTGGTGGGAGGAAAAGGCTTCCAGAAAATTGGAAAACCATCAAATTACTGAGCAGCGATCAGTGACAGATTTGACAACATGGATCCGTGTTAGGGGGACTCATTCCCTCCTGTGGTGAGAGGAACAGGAATTGCAGCTCCTCAGCCTCTGGGAACCCCAGTGCAAATCCCTCATTTCCTTCCACACCTTCCACAACTGTTAAGCAAAACAGTTGGGCTCTAAAACATGATGGCTCCCCAACACCACTGGATTTGGAAATCTCAGCCATTTTTACTGTACTTAGTGGGTTACACATGGATTTTGCATTATTTTAATTTCTTAGAGGTCTGTTACATCAATTCTCATTGCCAACTAAATGTTCAGGCTCACCTAAAAAGCTTTTACAGTGTGTATTTGCTTTAAATTAACTTTAATTGCTGTTTCTTACATTACTCCCAAATTTTAATGAAATGAAACAAATTAATTTCACTAATGAAGTGCGTTCCATATTAACTCCGTAATATTTATACCCAGTATTTTTTGGGGGAAAATGTCAGGTTTGCAACCCACTATTTAAGCCATTAATTATTTTCAATTCTTTGCATCTTAGCTTTCTTCTGGCCCTCTGAAATACAATACAAAGTCTGGAGAACTCTTTGGCCACTTCTTTTGGAAAGTCTTTGTGCAAAGTTACCTGCACAAAGATCTGATACATTCTATACCTATGACAAAACTATGAACATAAGCACTTCAGGCAGCAAACACTGTGGTAGAAAAACAGCACTCCGTACCAAAAGAAAATTTTTATTTTTCCCCTTTAACACATTTTAAAGAAACTGTTGCATTAAAAACTCATTTTATTAAAGATCTAAATGAATGCCACTGAACTTGATCACCTTTAGAGGCCACCAGAACCTCTGTTAGGTACCAGCTCTGCCCTGGGAGTCCTCATGTGAGCTCTCCATCAGATCTTCCTGATTTAGGTTTTGAAGGATTTTTCTCCTTTCTTAAAACAGGACAAGCGGTCAGAGCACATGGGGAAACAGTGAAATTGCCTGGGCAACTACCAGGGAACAGAGAAACACAGGAAGGTTTAATCATTGTAACTCCTTGAACTCTTCCAGTGCTATCTACCCAGTGTCCCCTAATTTAGTGAGTTCACTACTAAGCTTAGTTTACTGCTTTCCTACCTTATTAATATTTGTGAAGTATCCATGAGAATGGGCCCTTCCCAAAGAGCAGGAGCTCTCCCTCTGGCTCTCCCCCAGCGTGGGTGTCCCACAGGGCTTGCACAACGCTGGGTGAGGCTGTGTGCCTCTAACCCGGTGTGCTCTGCTGCCTGCCCCGCTCCTGGTGCCTTCCAAAGAACGGGGTGTGCTGCACACTCCCATCTGCAGAGAGACCTCAGCCACTCTTCAAAAAGGCACACAGGGCTCCTTTCCCCACTTCTCTCACTACAGAGCTGTCCCTGAGCAGGGGCTGGAGTTACAATCCAGAGGTTTATGGAGCAAACCCTGATAACAAATCAAAACAGGTGACGGCTGACGTGAGGTTGTGAAAAACTGCTCAGGGCTAGAAGGGAAACATCACCTGCCCCCTCCCTCCCTCTCTCCAAACCTGCCCTACTGGGTGTGTGCAGAGCAGCCCAAAGCCAGAGCCCTCCATTCCTGAGCACCACAACTCCCCTAACCATGAGAGAGTCAGAGAAACAGGCAAGAGGGAAACACAAAGGAACAGGATTTCGAAGAATGCCCTTCTATTAAGGGCAAAGGGTCTCCTTTTCTAACACACCATGAATTTGGGCAGTGCCACTGCTTCCCAGCATTTACTGAGGAGTATCTGAGTGAGAAAAACCATTCCTGCACAGTGCTGCTGTGCAGAGCAGAGCTCCCACCTGTCTCATGGGTAGGTGGAAGCCAAACACCGTGACCCGGTGTCCCAAACCCTTCCAGCAGAGAGAGCTCCTCTTCCCACTCCCATCGTGGTGTCCAGGCACAGGGACAACTCCCGCAGGGAGGGGCTGGGTCCTCGGTAAAATGATTAATTCACCTTTTGCTGCTAAACAAAACAGACACATCAGCTGTGTGAAACGGAGCACAGAGCATAGCTCTGTTTGCTAAGTTTGCACAGCAGTTTCAGCTCAACAGCGTTTCACAAGAATGAATCCACCCTCTAGAACATTTAAGCAACCCATTAGGTTACTCTCTCAATCTAAGTGTTTTTCCAATTATATATTGAAATTTCCCTCCTTGCACAATCCCTGATGTGATTTACCCCATGGAGCACGGTGAAACACGAGGCAGGGCAGGAGCAGCTCTGCTAGGACTCAGTGTCCTCTGCTTTTGTGCTGCTCTCCAGGTTCTGGCAGCTCCTCACCAGCCCTTCAGAATCTGCACATTTCCCGATAACTCTCTTAAAGTCCATTTCCTATGCTCCTGCAGATCTCAAAATCAGAGGTTTGCCTCTGTAAACGGAGTCTTTTTCTGCCTACTTTTCCAGGAGAAACAGCTCAGTGATGGTTTTTGGAACCTCCAGCAAACTTTGCTGATTTTGCCTCCTCAGAACCAGTCTTGTGAGCTGAAAAACCCAGTTCACACCTCTGCTTTCACAGCAAGCAGTTCACAGGCATGTGTGAAAGGGAACTCAGCACTTCTGCTGCCAGAGGCAATAAAGATTCCTTAATAAAAATTGCCTCAACTTTCAGAAGTGCTGCTCATACCATACTCCTCCTCCTGAAAATTTGTGTAAATTATTGACTGGTGCGTATTCTGTACACATCTTGTGAAAACAACAGAACTCCTGCTTTGAACTGTTCGCTGAACCTGGGGTCTGATGAGATTCTTGTGACTTCAGGACAGGAGTGAGAAGCTGAAATCTTTCCCATGCTGCAATGGGAAACCAGTGAAGTAACTGGGAGTAACTGGGAATCTCAATGTCTATACCCGTAACATCAGGGACATATTTTGTACCAGTTAATGTTAGAAGAGAAAGCAAAATCAGCCACAGCAAGTACATTTCAAATTGTCCTCTCTAGGCTGCCAGCCAGGACTCAACAATTTAAAACCAACTCATGTTTTTAAGACAAGTGACCTCTTGTCTTCCATCAACAGAAATTTTTAAGAACACATAGAAAGCAAAAGTGCTGAACAATATTTATTGTACTGTACCATGACATAAATCTCATTAACACTGTGCTTTGTTTAAATATAAAAACTATTCCCAAGTGCATTAGTCAAGTAAGGGTTTGTACACCATAGGTGCTGGTGCTTTGGAATTCCAGATGTAGTAATCGGAAGAAATCAGTTCCCGGGCTAAAGGAAAAAAAAACAGGCAAGAAAAATAAGCATTACAGGGTGCCTTACAATCAGACATTCCTTCATCCAAGTTAAGTGACTACTAATCCATCTTTACCACTTTACAGAAAAGGTATAATGGCCTCTTTAAACTGTAAGACTCTTACTATTATTTGAAAATCGTTTCTGATAATGAGACATTTAAAGTCTCAGCTTCAATTACCTTTACTAATGTATCAGTCATGAGCTTAAAGTTCAAACAGAGGTTAAGTCAAAAGCAGGTGGATGGCTTGGATTTTGTTCAATGAATATAAATTGCATGCTCGATATAAAACATGAAAATGCTGCTTTTTCTGTGTTACAATTTAGGGCTGAGTGTGACCTGTCACAAAATTAACAGTGTAGACCATGCTTTTCAAAAGGCATTTACAGAGTTCTGCTACTGTGACTGGAAGAAGTTGCAACAGAGAGACAGCTATAAATAAAAACGCTTCCATTAGGCAGAGCTGCTCAGGTTTAGTGAGTGCTCTCTGTGTGCCATTTAGGGTATTTTTCATGCAGGCTTGGCAGTGCTCATGTGTTAACTCGACAAAAAGCAGATTTGGGTTCTGCTTCACACGTTCACATCCACCAAGGGGTGCTGGTGTGGTGACACTGACAGCAGCAGTCTCACCTTGCATGCAGGAGCTGAGTTCTGTACCTGGGTACTGCCAACCCACCTGAAATGTCTCTGACAAAGGTGTTCTAAACAAGGGGCCAGACTATGGAGGATCATTCCCTGTGTCCCCTAAAAAAGTTCTGCCAGTATGGAGAGCACAGGAACCAGCACAGGGCAGAGGGGAGAGAGCCCCAGACAGAGGCTGACTTTGTAAGCTCTAACTGAGTGTAAGAGCTCTCATCTCAAAGGGAGAGGCCAGTCCCTATTCCAGGGATGCTTTAAGCATCACCAAAAAAACCCAACTAAAAAGCAGAGAATGAAACTCCAAGTTTAGCTATGTAATTTTAGTAATTGATACCCAGTTCGTAATTTCAGTTCACAGTTTCTGTAAAACAAATGACATTTTTAGCAACTCACATGCAGTAATTTTGGGCTTCCCTGGGACAAAGATCTGAACAGAATGCTGGTCTACATAACATCCAGTAAGTGTGAAGTCTGGGATCCTAAAATACAGCTACAAAAAGAGAGGGAAAACACGATCAGATGCACATTGTCACCCTTGCTGTGCAAATCCTGGCAATCTGTGTCACAAGCTCTGGGTGTGCAAGGGTACTCCGACGTGTCAGGATGTCAAATCCTCTAGGCAGGAAAACAAAAATGCATGCTGAGAATAAGAGATTTTAATACAATGTATCCTCAATTGAAGACAATAAAAAAGTGACTACTAAGGCCTCTTTTCCCAGAGGCTGTGACTTACCTTTACATAAGCAGTGTTCCCAGTGCACACATAATCAGTGGGGTGCTCTTTGCCTGCGGTGCCAAACGACAGAGTTCCAGTCAGGGAAACTTCCAAAGATTTGGGGAACTTCTGTCCTAAAGGCAGAGACAGCATCTATCAGAAGTCCCACAGCTGTGCCCAGGCTGCAGAGAAGGGGCTGGGGGAGGAAGGGCAGTCACAGGGGTGAGTTCCTTACCAATGACCCAAACCAGGAGGCTCTTCTCCCGGGACAAATCCAGCTGGCCATAACTAACTTTGTACTCTAACTGAGCAATTGGGCCCCTGCACGTGAGAGAGGAGAAACACAAGCACTGGAATCACCATCATTCAGCATTTGTTAATGCCTGCTTTGTTACAGAAAGCAGGAAACGCTGACAGACATTATTTATGCGCATACAGACAAATCACACCTATCTGAGCACACTGCTAATTTATGAGAAGAAATTACAGAGCAGGAGGAAATCACCGTGCTCTCAACCCAGTAATCACAAAGGAGCTGTTGATGTTTTAGTTCACTGATAGTGTTTTACTAACACTATGATCAGCATCAGCAACTTTGTATCAGTCCATCTTTGAATTTTCAGGATAATTATGTGGCAGCCTGGTCGTGGCAGCTGTCAGAGAGGCTTAGATGAAAACTATCGTTTTAATTTGAAATAACTATATTTTTGATAAGCTGATCTGTAGCTAGGATTAGCAGTCTTAAGGAACAGGTAACCCTGGGCTGGAAGTGATCTCCAGCTTAATCCACCTGGGGGATTGTGGCAGTGTTTCAAGTGAGAAAATACCACAGGGAAACAGGATGAGCAACGTAAGTGTTTGGAATATTACCAAATATTCTGGTATAATTCTGTATTCTGGAAATTAAAGGAATTCCACAGGAGCATCCCAACATTGGCAAGGTTGGTGTCCACTGGTAGCACCCTGATGGAGCATAATCTGTTATATTGACTCCTGACAGGTTCATTTTGGGAAGGTAACAGAGAAATGGAAGAAATTCATTTAGGCTTTCTTTATTCTTACCTGTTGAAGAAAGGTATACGAGCTTCACAGTACTCAAAAGAATTCTTTATGCTTTCATGGAGCTTTAAATTAACCGTTATTTTTATCTGTGATCCCTCTTCAATGAGTTGGTAACATCCCAAAATTGGTGGAACAGGAACCTGGAAAAAACTATATTCATTCTCAAGATATATTAACACCATCATCACAACATCAGTTATATACTGTTTTCATTGCTAAAGTACTTTAAAAAAACCCCAAACACATATTAATTACTGACTGTGCCAAACCCTTCAGGCTGCTTGTGATACAGAGATTTGGGGGTACATCTCAGCCTGGATATATTTTGTCTAATTCAAGCATTTAAGTGGTTCACTTAAAGTAAGAGCAGCGTTGCCAGGCAAAGGTACCAGTAACTCCTGAACATGACTCAGACAACTCAAGTCCTTATGTGCCCTCCAAGCAGTTTATTACGTAAAAACCATTTTATATGATGTTTTACTACTTATATTGGACTCAAAACTCATTCCAGCATGCCCAACCACACAGGTGTTCTTATTCCCGTTTGAACACTCAAAACCAGGGAGGGTCGGGGGTGTTGTTACCTGGGAAGTGTAGTAACACAGGTTGAAGGAATCTGAAGGAGGAATGAAAGGGAATTTGTAAGGTCCATTGTAGACAGAATCATGCAGAGGCTCGGCACTGGTGGACAGCAGCATGGCAGGGTCCACGGAAGTCACGCAGTGATGGACCACGATGTCTTGGAGCGGGGGTGCGTTCGTCGGGAGGTTCAGGCTGAGGGTGACGTTTGGTGCAGATCCCTCTATGTCACACTTGGGAAAAGGAAAGTCAAGACATTATTCTAAAATACTTGAATCAAGGCAGAACGAGATGTTCAAAAATAAAACACGTTTTTAGCATTAAAAATAAAAACAAATCACTACCGATTTTCAGCTGGCTTCAATCATTAGTACTAACCACCAGTACTAAGACATCAGTCTCACACACTTGCTGACAGTTTAATTAATTAGGTTGCTTTTACAACATCCACTTTATGGATTCCAGCATGCTCTGGATGGCCTCTGTGGTCCCATGCCAGCTCTGTCACAGCAGCCTTGGGCAGTGTGTCCCTTGTCTTGTCCCTCCCTGTGCCAGCTCAGCAGGCCACAATCACTCCTGGGCTTTCTTCTTGCATAAGGCCATCCACCTACCCTGCAACATGACCTGGGAATTGTCCCTCTGAGAGCAGAAAGCTGCTCACCCACACAATCCCTACCAGCATGGCAGGTGGGAAATAACCCAGGCTTTGGAAGTGCAGCATTTAAGTCGGCATCCTTCGGAGATGAGTATCCCATTTCATGCAAATAATTAAGTTACCACTTTATTAGCAGGTCTCTCTCCTTGTAAAACACTGGCAGTTACAAATACAGTGTACCAAGATAATATTGTGTGTTTCCTAAGCATAATTCAGAACAAAGAATGAATTATAGTATAAATTATAGTTACAACTTTTAATATATTTAATTGTTTTTATGGATGTATTTAGTCAATAGTCCCCAATTTTTAAGATTAGACAATGAGGTATTTTAATATTTAACAATTCCCAGGGAAGCTGTAGATGCCCCATCCCTGAAAGTGTTCAAGGCTAGGTTGGACATGGTTGGGAGCAACCTGGTCTAGTGGAAAGTGTCTCTGCCCATGGCAGGGGTTTGGAATGAGATGATCTTTAAGGTCCCTTTCAACCCAAACCATTCTGTGATTCTACAATGAAAACCATTGCCACATACAAACTACCCAAAATAATTACACAACCAGTTTCTTTCACCAGATTCTTTATCAACTGTTCTTATGTCATGAAACACCAACATTTGTGGGATCAAAATGTTGTTGTAGTAGAATAAGGAAGGATAGGAGATGAAACTTTCATTTTGCAGGAAAAATAATTAAAAATGCTCCTGTAAAGACACTTGTAGAAGATATTTAGACATCTCAGCCTGGATGTATTTTGTTTAATTCAGGCATTTCAGTGGTTCATTTAAAGTAAGGGCAGCGTGGCCAAGTGGTCAAAGGTACCAGTAACTCCTGAACGTGACTCAGCCAACAAAACTGGGACAATTTTCAACTCAATTTGTCATTTTACATCAAATGAGTATTTATTTGCACAAAATCTACTTTGCACATCAAAGGCTCTCACCTTGCAGTTCACAGCTCCATAAACTTGCCACGTGTCCACCACATCCCTCTGGTCATACTGCATACACTTGACCTTCTCAGTGATGCAGACATTAACCTGAGGTTTGCCCTTGTAGGTGCTGGATCTCCAGGCTGGCTGATCCTTATCCACAGGCATCTCCTGGATGTCCTCGAAGGAGCTGTTCAGGCTGCGGATGTTGGTGTTCAGGGGGGTGCCCAGGGGACAGGCCTGGATCAGCAGATTGCGGAGCTGCCCTATCTTTGCGTTCATCTCAGCCTCGTTTTTCCGGCTGGGAGAGATGTAGTCCATGATGCCCAACAACAGAGCCAGTCCCTGGGAGAGCCCGCTGACGGTGAGCAGCGGTGGCCGTGGCTCCAAGGTGCCCTCCACCAGCGGGACACAGGCGTAGATGAGGCCGCTCTTGTGGAAGGCCAGCACGGGCCAGAGCTCCCCCGCGGCGGTGGACACGGAATACACGCAGGAGTGGTTGATCCGGGTGCAGGTGTCCCGCTGCTCCACGAAAACGTGGTCGTCCACCAGCCTCAGCTCAAAGAGCAGGGCCTTGAGGAAGGCGCTGTCCGAGGGGACAGGGACGTGCGTGGAGCCATTGAAGGTCTCTGCGCGCAGCTCGACCGTGGGGTAACGTCTGCGGGGAGGGAATCAGAGCAGCTCAGTGCCACACGCCTTTGTCCCACCCAAAATGTTATCCCAACAGAGCTTCCAGGAGCAGAGCCACCCCAGCCCTCTTCTGGCTGCAAAAGCATTATGAAAATCTTTGGGTTTCTCTTCATTACTCAAATAAATCCCCCGACCCCACTGGTCCTAAAAATAACCTGGTGTATGTGGAAGCCAGCAGCAACTTCATAGAAACAGTGGTGGGATCAGAACCTAAATCACTGTCAATAAAACCATCCCACGAGTAGTTAGGATTCTTTCTAGGAAGTCTAAACTTTGAGTAAATACATTCTCCTGAGTAAATTCCTATTTTTTAAAATAAAATGGGAATCTGTCCATCTATGCTGGCTGTCACACAAAGGTACAGGATGCTTGTATGACACTAAGGAATGACTGCCACCAGTGCAGAACTTCAAAATATTTCTAAGAGGTGAGATCACACTGAAGACAAGTTCTCAGATATTTAAGAAAACAGATGTTCCATGCAATAAAACGCAACTACAACANTCCACACTGTACATGCAGTATATGACTTAAAGCTTTTATGACTTTTCCATCATTTCATTTTATCAAGTATTTAAGATCTAACGATAATGTCGTGGACAGAGGTTTTGTACAATTTAGAATTGCTATGTTGTACCAATACATACATTTCATTTCAAATTTTCTAGAGATAATATTTGAGAAATATCATATGAACTGTTTACAACTATATCTGGGATTTTTTGTCCTGCAGCAGTATTGTTTTTTAAAGGGGAGTGGGATGAATTTCTTCTCAAGCTAACCTAAATCCATCAAGAGGAACTGAAGAGTTGTCTTTTAATAAATAGCTGAGAAAAGAAAAATTATTACTTCCGAATATACTGGTTTTGCCCTGTTTTGGAACTGCAGACTCCCCTGAGTGTCTCTTACATGAAGTTTGCTGACAGCCTGGCTTTCCTACATTCTGTTTTGTGGATTCTGTTAGTTTTGAGGATCCATAGACTCTTAAAGTGCCCATCACAGGTCACACACACAAAGTTAAATCACTTTATGGATGTTCTCAGATGTTTGTTTGCACTCAGAGCCATGCTTGCACACCAACATGGGAGAAAAAAACTGCACAGACATACAAATGCCCTCATTTGTCCTCCTTTTTATACCATCTTTTTAAGGACACATTGACAGTCTGCTACTTAATTGCCACGGAACTTGCACCCTCAGCAACGTGGGACTTTGTTCTATCTATGACCTCCATCTGTAGCACTTCCCTCCTGCTCCTGAATGCTTCCATGGATCTTATCCTGTTGCCTCTAAGTCCCACCTACACCATCTTTTCTTAACTGAGTAGCTGGAGGCAGCTACACTTCCTCAGGCTTATTTTCAGTGACTGTGCTTTTTTCCCTTTGATTCTTAAATCAGGCATCCAGGGCTTTTGGGGTTTTTCTGGGTAAGGGAAAAGCAAACATAGACAGAGCAAAGCCAGAGCTACAAAATCTGTAAACAGGATACAGATGACAGCAAAACACCTCCCTGTGGTCTCACATCTATTCAGAAGAGCAAAGAAACAAAGTGGGTTTATAGCTCTAAAATTTATGAGGCTTTGCAGAGCCGGGGTGTTGATAAGAGGCTACATGTAACATTGGTGAGCAGCTTTTATTTTTGGCCAACATTTCCAAAACACGGGAAGAGGAGATATTTCAGTCTAGTTTTGTCTTACTCAAGTCCCAGTCTCTCTGCTCCATTTGCTGAAGCTGTCCCCACACCACTGCAGCCTTCTCCTCCTCCCACTGAATTTTCCCAGCCAAGTCATTAGATCATTAGTTAGCCCTTCAGATCCCAGTTTTTCAGTATTCCCTTCTAGAAAGTGATGCAAACTTAAAAAAAAAGATTAAAGTTTCCAGGGATGAATAAGCTTCGGTGACTCAAGCGAGAGACCATCCTCGTTGCCTGAATTAAGTTATGATCAGCTCAAAAAAAAAAAAGGGGGAATGCTTTGATGTCCCCGATGTCTTCCCTGAGGTTAAAGATCAGGGCTCACGTATCTCCAGCTGAGTGCCTAAGTCCCGAAACCAACAGTTTCCATGAGATCCGGGCATTCTTTATATTGTCTGCACGCTTTGTTGAATTTAAGGTCAGTTAGGGGGATAAACTTGGGGCTTCCACGGCCCTATTATTTCCTCTGGGAACTTGAAAGATCTAAGTCTGGAAATCACTTGAAGCATCAAGGATAGTTTGCCCTTTTCAAAGGAGTGCTACTCCTTGTCTCTGCCGCTCACTGTGTGACAAGTTACTTCAGACATCCCTGTCACCAGCCCCCCTTGCTCCGTGGTGATTACACTCTCTGAGGTTTTGGGGACAAGGCTTTCTCTTTATCTGTGTTTGTAGAGGGGAGGCCTCATCTCTAGTCCTGTAGGTAATACAAGGACAATAATACTAATCCTAAAACAATCAGAGGAGTGTCCAATGGAGAGATCTGTCTGCACCTGAAGATGGAAGATAGTCTACTTACTCTTTTTTTGGTTTTTTTTTTTTTTTTTACTTCTAGGTTCTCTCTGGTTTTACTGAATTCAGACTAGGGCTGTCACTTTATCCAGGTCTTTTTTTTTTTCTTTCACAAACTTTCCCCAGCCTCAGTTATTTTTCCTCTCGTTGTTTGGATTTCTCTGAAGTCACAGAGGAAAAAAAATGGTAACAAATCTTGCCAGCCCAACAAATGTAGCCTACCTAGCCCAAAGTCTTACTTAAAACCCGATAAGAATTCTGAATAAAAACTCCTCCTTTGGAGGACTCTTTAAGTGTCCAATAACTTAAAACTCCTCCAATAACTTAAAAAAAATGTATTTGTAAGCAAAAATTAACATCAAATGGAAAGCTGAATTTCTGCCTGAAAATATTCTATTTTTTGTACAGCTACAGAACAACACGAAGAGAACATAAGTAAAATACAAGCAAAAATATATCCTTTCTCCTTTGTCCATTTTGTTAATCTGACAGTATTTCACAACCACTGCCTTGTCCTTTTCCATGTTAGGATGCAGAAGAGCTGGGCAAAATCTTTACAGTGACAAACAAGAAAGAGGAACAGAGCAAGGAAACTCATGTGCAAGATAGAGAAGTTGTGAAAAAAACCCCCATGTTCAGTTAAAAGCACATCATGTGAACCTGACTCTGAACTTTTTGAAACAGGGGTCAGAAACGCACAGCATCCAGCGGCGCTGGGACGAGCCGAGGGATTTATTCAGTATCAGATGGTTTTGGTGTTTTTGCATCTGTTTTGGGGGCCGAACCCCGGCCCCACAGGGCACCAGGATTTACTCCAGGACACCCAGACCCTCCAGAGCGCCCGGGCCCCCCAGGGCACCAGGATTTCCTCCAGGGCACCAGGATTACCTCCAGGGCATCCAGACCCCCCAGGGCACCAGGATTTCCTCCAGGGCACCAGGATTACCTCCAGGGCATCCAGACCCCCCAGGGCACCAGGATTTCCTCCAGGGCACCAGGATTACNCCATCCAGCCCCCCCATAGCAGCCGGGCCCCCTCAGGAACACCCGCGCTCTCTGAGGGCATCCGCTCTCCCCAGGGCGCCCGGTTCCCTCCAGAGCACCCAGACCCCCAAGAGCATCCTCTCCCCACAAAAACACCCGGTCCCCCCAGGGCACCCGGATCCTACAGAGCATCCGGAACCCTTCTAGATCACCCGGACACCCCCAGGGCACCCAGCCCGACCCTCGGACCTGCCCTGCCCGGCCCGCCGCGCCCGCGCCCCCTCCC
>VWZT01000871.1:172561-251805 GCA_013397055.1 Pachycephala philippinensis
GTGCTGGCAGCGGACGGGTGACAGGCCACGGCAGGCCCGGCCCCGCGCTCCTTCTGCCGGAGGCACCCCTTCGCCTGACCCCGGCGCTGCGGTGTCAGTGGGGCTGGCATGAAATAAGGAAATGACTTTGCCCTCCCTTTACCCGCGGTGGAAGCGAGGCACGGAAGGAGAATAGCTCAGCCGAGGCCACGCAGGAGCAGGGCGGGAATAGCAGGAATCTGTCAAATTCTTCCCGTGGAATCACAGAATGCCCTGAGTTGGAAGAGACGCACGAGGCTCATCTCCCTCCTGAAGGGAGTCTGCAAGAAAGATGGAGGGGGGACTTCTTACAAGAGTGTGTAGTGACAGGACGGGGGAATGGCTTCAAACTGAAAGAGAGCAGGTTTAGGTTACATATTAGGAAGAATAATACCACCCTCTTGACTGTGAGGGTGCTGAGGCCCTGGCACAGGCTGCCCAGAGAAGCTGTGGCTGCCCCTGGATCCCTGGAAGTGTCCAAGGCCAGGTTGGACGGGGCTTGGAGCAACCTGGGATAGTGGAATGTGTCCCTGCCCATGGCAGGGGGTGGAATGAGATGATTTTGCGGTCCTTTCCAACCCAAACCATTCTGTGGCTCCAGCTCCTGGCCTGGACCATGAGCTCTCATGATAAACCTGTGATAAACAAAAACTGTGTGGTGTCCCCACTTTCTCTTCACAGGGACATGGTGTCATCACCAAGTGTCCTGTATTTGCTCTCCGAGTCTCTCAAAAGCCGATTGTTCATCTGATGGGATGTCACTGGGACTCACTTTGCCCAGCCTTCAGGGAAGGGTCTTCCTGTTTCTCTGGAAGATCCTGTATCTGGGGTTTATGTAAATGCATTGTGTGCACTTGAATTTATGAATCACTGTGATGGCACATGAGTGTTATGACTCACATCTTTTGGTTTGCATAGCTTTAAAAAATAGCAGGACTAAAACACTTTGTTCCTGTAGCTGGATGCCAGGTTTTGTACCCTCCCTACATCACTCTAGGAGCCCCTTGATTTCTCAACACGATGACAGTGCAGTTCTGTTCTTTGTGGGATGTTGAGTGTGAGGTAACTTGAATATGGAAAGAAAACTATGTGTTTTGGCTGCTTTGGGTCATGCAACAACTTTTTTCCATTTTGCAATAGCAATAAAGATGAAATTGCAAATTAGGTGAGATTTTTGCCTAGAGACTGGGGCTAGAGTTTGTGTTTTCCAGCATGGAAACCAGCATGTCTCTCCTGCTTTCACTTCTCTTTCACTTCTCCTTCACTTCGAAGGCAGTTTCCTGTTTGTTGATGTCCACTAATTTAATGTTGCCTACTCGGTTGGTTTGAAATTGCTGCCTTATATAAGAACATAAAAATGTGCTTGTTATGGGAGTAACCCTTAGCCGTCTTCTGAGGGTGGAATTTGATTACCATATTTTCATGAGTGTGTGTTCTAAAGTAAATTTCAGTACAGATATGTGAAATTGTATAGCAGGATCTGTGCTGAAAATGGACACAACATGGACTCAATTCTCCCTCACATAACTTAAAGCTTAATTTAACAATGGACACTTCTAAACTGGTTTTTAATTCGGCTGGGTCCAGCGTAGGTTCATTTGTAAACACCAGATCAAACCAAGTTATCATCCACTTCAGGCATATCTCTTATTAAATCAGGAGTATTGGCTGAATGGATGGGATCACGTTAATTCATCTGGAGCCAGAGGGAAGTTCAAAGCTGAAGAAATTGACTGTTGATGCTCATCTGATAACAGGCAAAGGACTTGCAAATGACATTTGTAATAGCTGATTTTCAGCAATTTCTGCAGAACAGGATAGGAGATTTAAAATAGGAATTAGGCTGTCAGCTATGAGTAACCCTGTTATCAGGATAGCATTTAAAAAAGCAGATGTGTATGGAAGATACAAACTAAAGTAAAAACTTTTGGATCTGCAGTGGAACCTAGGAAATCGTGTCTTAGAAAGACACTGTTGAACTTCATTTACTCCTTATAAATCAAGTAGTTTATTTTTAGGTATCCTCTGTGGAAATTTGGAAGAAAAAGCTCATTTTATTTCTCTATTGATCAATATTCTGCACATAATATCTCCCACTGCAGTTAATATTTCTTAAATAATAGAGAACAGGATTTATATGGTTAAAAAACTGAAGGACAGGTCTCCTGGGTAAGTGTTCTTGAAAAAACAGGTATTTTCCAGGAAGAGAGCTGCAGGTGCTCTGTGTACACATGCACTCAAGGAATATTTAGAGGTGTATAGAGGCATAATGGGTGGAGAAAGATTGGCACTGTAATATTTTTTGGGGGTTCTGGGGCATCTACATCAGATTCCCTTAGGAGAAGAGGCTTGCAGAAAAACTCTGTAAATGTTGTTTTACCAAAAGGAAAAAAAATTCAAAGTCATTATGTGTGTGTAGGTGAGTTATCTTTTAGTGTGAATGTCCAGGGAAGGGAGAAATGTAGAAAATGTTATCTGCACACACAGAGTATCAGTAAACCCTTTATACAGGGTTCTTCCACTCTTGGCATTAGTATCCTTATAACCACAGCTGAATTACAGGACCTTCAGAGGAGAGATTGTGGATTTTCATATAAAGGAGGAGTACTGCAAAGAGCCCTAAGGTAATTGGGAAGCTGAAGGCCTCCCCAAAGGGAATGTAACCGCACTGAATGACTCATTTCATCTGTAATTAAAATTGCAAAAATGTTCCCAAGCTTTTAGATACCAAGATGGCATAAGGAGAGAATTTACACTTGGCATGAGAACGTGGCATTGTGACTTCTGATGAAAAGGATTCATGTAAAGGAAACTTCACATTGTGTATCAGGAAGGATTTGGTTAAGGAGATGAGTGACTTGTAGGGAAATTGTTTTTTATGTGGTATCAAGCAGTTATTTTTGAAGTTTAGCCAAGGAGGCTGAGCACGACACAGTTACTTGAGTCGGTCTGTGGATGTGAGTTAGTGAGTGATAAAACTTCTGCCCTGTTTCTCAGGATTCAGCGTGTAACAATGTTTAAAAACCTTTTATCTTCCTGGTTAGTGGCTGGGCCTGACTGGATAGGACATTGTTGGAACCGAAAGAGCAGAGAATATTCCTCTGCGTGTTTTGAGGGGTTCTACCCCCCTGGACAAAGGTGTCTTTGACCTTCGGCCGTAGGAAAAACTGCCTAGCCTTCGGGAAACAGTAGAGTCAAAAAATAGAATGAATTAGGTGATAGAAAATTATACAAGAATGTAGATTTAGAGGTTTTAGATTTGTTATAGATAAAGTTAGAAGAAACTCCAAAATGGAAGATAGTTGTTGTTTTTTAGGCTTTCTCCCTTCTTCTTCCTTCTCCATATTCTGCGGCAAAAGTGATTTAAGACAATTAGATAAAAAATGCTGCAGTTTCTGTCGTGTGACAAACTAATTTGCTGGACATTGGTCATGAAGTGAAAATATCTCTGTGTTGAGTTTTTATTGGGTAACTTATCTTTAAAAAGAGTCTGTGTTCCTGATAATTCGGCTTCTTCTTGTGCTCTCTGTTCAGAACCACATCAGTGCACTCTTTCTCAAAGTAAACTTTCAAATAAACTATCTTTGCATAGAAAAAGTCCCGTCTAGTCTCCTGAAATAAGTAAAAACACTTACAGTCCTCCCCCAACCAGAAAAGAAAAAAACATAACAGACATCATTTGTTTCTGAGGAAGGAGACCTTGAAAGGGCAATATTTGCTTTTCAACCCTTGCTTTTAGTTATGAAACTAACTCTGTAATTCTGTTTTTCCCCTTGTTATTACTTGTGACAAAGTTTCAGACATATTGATACAGGAACCAATGTAATACCTGTGTTGGTCCGTTTACTTTTTACTACTTTCATTTTTTTTCCAACCAAGTTTTGTCAAAAGCAGTGGTGGCATGTTCACTCGTTCCATCAAATACCCCTATTAGCCAGAGCCACTCCCAGCTCTGTTTTGGGTTGTTTCACACTTTTAGAACTGTTGCTGCTTGTAATTTAAAAGCTTTCTATAAAGTCCTGGTGGTTATGGGAACACTTTTCTTACTGGCCTTAGCTGTGCTGATGTTGGCACCTAATCAGTGCTGCTGAAGTGAGAAATACCATTATTTTTGATGATAGAACTTGGATTGTGTTTAGAGTAATTTCGTATTAACTACGTGATGAAGTGTTTGAGTTTTGTAAGTATTAGGGCAGCTAAAATAGGAGGTCTTGGGTTTATAAATGAGGCCTCTGCCTTCAGAAAACGTTGTTGGGTGGAGAAGTAATCTTAACTCTTTACCCTTGAGTGGTGTTTTTATGGAAGAACCAGCAAATATTATGGAAGAAACTTGTGTAACCTTGAGTTTTAGTATCACTCATGCCCTGTTTTTTCTACTTGTGGAAATCAAATTCATCCCCTGTTTTTATGCCTTTTTTCCTCCTTTTTATCAGCTCCGTTTCTGCAGCTGCAGTTCGATGTTGGGTTGTGTCCAGTGGCATCTCGTGCTGGGTTTTTTGGGCAGTGCCTTGGTCAGTTCTGTGTGTGATGCTGTGGTGTGACACAGAGTTGAACAACTGTAAAAACCCCTTATTTTGCCCCGTAATTTTTGTAGGCAGATGAATTCTCCGAAGTGTTTTGCTGTGCAGCTGATGGCTGGCTCTGGTGATGTAACCTCTCAAATCAGCTGCAGGGCTCAGGCACTTTGGAATGACAAGCCACAAGCTCAGCTGCAAATAAGGTCATTTAGAGCCAGCTCTTCACAGAGCTGCTGCAAATTCTTTGCAAGTAGTCTGATAATACCTAGACTTGATGTTCCAACTCACCATATTAAAAACATTGTTCTCAGCAATAAATATGTAAACCCAAGAGGTGATGGAGTAATTGTCAGCACTGTACTTTTGATTATAGTAAAGCTTCTGAACACTTTCAAAATGATGTGTGAGCACCTGCTGAAGGAACAACCTGCTGTGGCACATTGTAAAGAGTTTTTCTTCTGTGGCCAGGAGCCTTTTGTGGCAGATGAATACATTGAACGCCTGGCATGGAGAACACCTGGGGGAGGTTCCAGAGGTGGAGAAGCTTTCGATCCGAAAAGGTAAAAATCAAATTGCACAATAGTCACAGTGGATGTATCTCTAATTGTACAGTTTTATTCCACATATAACAACAAGCCTGTGTGCTGTGGTGCTGTGTGTCCAAGGAGGTTTTCATCTGGGAGAATTGCTAAAATTTGTGATCATGAGCCAATTATTCAGAATTAATTATTCAGTAACAAGAGTAGGGAAAGTCAGTTTCTGATTGAGACCTTCTGAATGAAGGAGAATTGATGTTGTTTGTGCTTGTCAGACATGAATGTTCCTAAGTACTGCATTGGCTGGATTCAAGCATAGTATGAGGCTTCACTGCTATGATAGTTAAGCCAATTTAATGAGTTTCTTCAGTTTCCTGACCTGCCTTGTTTTAAGACACAATAGTTTGCAAATGAAAGGCACAAAAAGGTAGAATGGCAAGAGAGGCAGCTCTGGGGATGAGATCTCATGATAAGCTAATCTGATTTACTAAAATGTCAGAAAATTAACCTGACACAGTCAAAGGACATTTCTTGTGGAGCACTCTGGCTCTTTGGAGGCCTGTGAGAAGAGAAAGGATATTGTTGAATTTCTAGCAAGATGCTGAACCCTTGACGTTCAGTCTGGGGCCTGTATCCTATGCAGAGCTTTACATGTGATTTAAGCAGGAAGAAGCCTGGAAATACACAACCTTGGTCCCTGGAGCTCTTTCCCTGTGCTTGTGCCCAGTATATGCTTGAGGATAGTTTATGATTTGCACCAACACCAACTCAGTTTAACAGATCTTCTGCATTTCTGCTGGTTTGCTTGTGTGAACTTCTGTGAGGCACTTTCCTGTTTTTCAGGACAATCAGGAGAAACCTGCAACAATGAATATTTTTCTTGTGGCATCTTCTAGTATTGAGCAGGGAGCCAAAATTAATGTTAAAAAAGAAACAGATCTTTTGGTGTCTACTTTTTTTGTTTTTAGAAGATGCTGCTTTTGTTTGCTAGAAAGAGTATTGTAGTCTTTATTTCTCTTCTGAAAACCTGACCAGCAGCTGCCTCTTCTGCGTCTTTCCTTTCTCAATATATTGAGCACTGTTGCTGAATAAGTGCGGAGTTTACACAAGACCTGTTTAAAAAACAAACCCCAGCCTGAATCAGTTTGTTAAAATTAATAGAAACTGCCTGCATGTCTCCAGGCTTTTGTTTGAAAGAAAGCTTTGTGTCACTGTTGTTTAAATTTGATTTTCAATATACTTCTGTAAACTTAGATGTGTTCATTGTAGTTTTCTGTGGAATCTACTGCAATGTGCTTGCTCTTGGGCTTCTGGCAGGCACAGAGTGAAGGAGAGGAGTCCCCAACATCTGCCTTAATCCAGTTTTCTTTAAGAAGTTGTGCCTTCAAATAACTGACTGGGCTAAAAGCCTCTTCTAACATTAAACCTGGACAGCAGAGTTCTGAAATATTTCAGATGTTTTCAGTTATTAGCATGAGTTTTATGGCTGTGGAGGATCTGGGAATAATCCATTCCTTGACCAGTGACTGGGATATTTAGAAAAGTAAGAGCTGAAAATATGACTGAAATGGGACAGAATGGACAAAAAACAGGAATGAGAAAGAGAGAGATGTTGAGAACAGAATGAAAAGAACAGAGGAAATTCAAGAATGTATTCAGCTGTACTGTGATTGGGAGGAGTAAAATGTGAGTCTGAGAGAAAAGTCAATGATGGGAAAGGGCAGAAAAAAGCCTCTAAAATGGGTACAGGAAGAAGTGAAGTCAGAACAACATTATGAAATTGACTGTTTTAGTTACTTATTAATAGTTACTTATTGTAATGCTGATTTACAACTTTCCAGTAACATGTACAGTAGAAAATATTTTTCTGTTGTATCCCTTACTGAAGGGATGTAGTAGCCTAAGCTTTCTTTTTCCACGTGAGACTTACTTAGGGAAGATGGGGATATAGGGATTTTTGTATCTGTGGCAGAGCCACATTCTTGAGTGATTGATATTTTGGTGTTCCTCTCTCCTTTGGCCCACCATGTTGGGAGAGTTTTTATGTTGGCATAGAGAGCTACACAACCAGGGAGGTGTAGTTTAAAACAAGATTTTAGAAACAGAAAATTTCTAAACTTTGTTTAAATTTAAAATTTAATTTTTTTAGAATTTTATTCATTTAAATTTACAATTTAGAAACATTTTTAAGTTGGACATGGTTAGATCAGCCTTGTAGGCAAGGTGCTTTTTTTGAGGTGTTTTAAACTCTGCAGAAGACTGCATCTTTCAAACTAAAGTCTGTTTTCTTGTATTTTATTCTAAATCAGATTATTGGAAGAATTTGTAAATCATATCCAAGAATTACAGGTAATGGATGAAAGGATTCAGAGGAAGGTGGAGAAACTAGAACAGCAGTGCCAGAAGGAAGCAAAGGAGTTTGCCAAGAAAGTACAAGAGCTGCAGAAAAGCAACCAGGTAAATCCAAAGGGTGGAGTCAGTGGGAAGCTGTGCAAGTTTTCAAAGCATCCTTTAACATTTCTTGGTGCAGGGTGTTGCTGTTTGAGATAAGAATAAAGAGGGTTTGATGGCAATTTCTCCTGTCAAAGGGGGCTTATCTGCATGTTCCATTAATGAATGTTAACAATGCTGCAAGTGGGGAGTCTTCACAATAATTTAAAGGAAGACACTAAACATTAATGGGTTGTGTGTAATTAATTAGCAGTTCTAAGCAGCTCTGTGCTTCTGAGAGCAGCACCTGCATTCACCGTGCTTCCTCCTGAAGGAAACCTTGTGTTTCCTGAAGTGCATGAGTTTAGTGTCTGTGTCTGTGTTCTCCCAGGTTGCCTTCCAACATTTCCAAGAACTGGATGAGCACATCAGCTATGTAGCAACTAAGGTCTGTCACCTTGGCGACCAGCTGGAGGGGGTAAACACGCCACGGCAACGGGCTGTGGAGGCTCAGAAGCTGATGAAATACTTTAATGAGTTTCTGGATGGAGAGCTGAAGTCTGATGTTTTTACAAACTCTGAAAAGGTAAGAGCTGTCAGCGGGATGAAAGCAGTTCAAAGCAATAAGCGGGACTGCCCTAATTACAAGCTGCTACCATGACTTACCATGGTCAGACTTCAAACCACTGAGTGACTGACTTGTTAAAGTTGCATTGTTCTGAAATGTAAATTAACAACACTGGGCTGCAGATTGCTGATAAAGCATTTGTATTCAGTGATGCTCAATGTGGCAATGTTGGCATTTTTCATTTTATGAAATTATCAGAGATTTGGGAAACGCTGGGAGGGCAACTTTGGAGTGCAATACAATATCTGCCTCTTTCCTTTGAACCCCTTGCCTCAGATCCATCCTGTAAAGCAGAACGTTTCTGAATGCAACTTCTTTGTGAAACTTTGCTCTGTTGGGTCAGTCCACTGGCCTTGGATACCTTTTTGTCACAGCATGCCTTTGGGCTTTGTATAGTCCTGTGGTTATGTCTCCACCCTTGGAATTTAGAGGAACCAGGCAGGAAAACTTCAAAGAAATGTTCAAGCATTTTGTTTTTCTTGTGCTTCAAGAGTACGTTCGTGAAGCAAATACAATCTGAGTGGTGTGACAAACAGAAATAAACTGAAGGAAAAGAGTCCAGCTCTAAGCAAAAAGGACACATTGGATTTCCCAATGCAGTTTAAGTAAAGTTGTTGGTTTGGGTTTTTTGGGGCTTTTTTTTTGGTGGTGTATCCCGAAGAATCTTCCTTCTCTCCTTAAATTCTGTGCAGTGGTATGGTTTTAGTCAGGAAAAAGATTATAGTATGTGGAAACAGCAAAAACTTGATTTGCACATTCAGCAAAAAATACGTGCTTGAAATGCAGCTCATAGGAGACCTGAGAACAGGTTAATAGTCACCCCCTCCCCAGTGAGCTGGAGGTGTCTCTCAGGGAAATGAAAAGCTAATCATTTTATGGAGTTGTATTCCCAAGAAGTCAGTGAACAGTGACTTTTGATTCGTGGTCTGTGGATATATGGTAATTACCAGTTGATAGTTTGCCCTAATTCAAGAGGGAGCAGAGAAAAACTTCCCTGGTTTCCAAGGGAAACAAAGGTTTCAGCATACTGGAAGTTCTTCTATGGACAGCCTTTTCCAGAGCTGCATGATTTTTTTCTTTTCTTTTTTCCTAAGGAGTAATAAAACATGCATTTTACAAATATTTAATGGCAGCATTGTGAATAACAAAACATAAGTTAAAGAATGATGTGTTGTCTGCTCAAGAGGTTCATAGAATTCGACTTTCACTTTACTTGTAAATTAAAGGTTCATGATACATCCTGTTGGAGGACCAGAAAAATTTGGTAGATACATAAGGTAAACCTGGAAATTTGTAAACAAATGAATCTCTGTGCACCCCAAAGAATAATAAGATCCTCATGAAATCTGGAGGAAGACAAATGTAAAAGCCTTAAGTCTTGTGCCAGTCTGCAGGGGAAGGGTGTGGGAACACAAACAAGAATTTCTGGATATAAGTTATCTTATTGAGGCTAATTTCAGCCAGGTGGATTCTTTAACTTTTTCCTCCTAGTTTAAACAATAACTTGAAGAAGTGTTTGTAAAAGAGCCTGCCCAGACAGGAGCTGTTGTTACATCTTAATGCATCTTTGAACTAAAAATACTTCTGAAGTATGAGATGGTAACAAATATTCTTGAATGTGAAACCTTAGTTCTTTGTCAGTGTTTTCTGATCTTCAAACTGATGGAGGTTTTAGGTAATGTTATGGAGGATGTTATGATTTTTTTTTGTGCTGTGCCAGCCCTCACAAGTGTGGACTTTTCTTTGAGACATTGAGGGGATACTGTGAAAGGAGAGGCACAAAAAAGAATATAATACAGTTATTTCCTAATTGATACTTTTCTCAATAGTGTCTGTTCTTAAAATCTGTTGGATTCCTTTCTTTCCCTACGCTCCATTTGTTGCTTCCCACTTTCTCCCAGCCATACTGAGCAATTTCTGACTTACCTCTGTGAAGGTTTTTCTTGCTGTCTTGTCCCTTTCTGTGTATTGTGTCTTCACCCTCTGAATCCTTATAATTTCCCTTGTGCTGCCAGCTAACCAATCTTTATCCTGTACTGGAGATTCTTGAAGTGAGCGAATCACTCCAGTTAACACAATTAAACTATCAAAATGACCAGCAGCTTACTTGTTTATCATGCAGTAACATTGTCCTGCTTAATATGTTTACTATTATTCTTATGTCCATTTCTCTGTTCGTGTTCTGTACTTAATATCATTTCATTGTGCCTTTTCACTTGTGCATGTTTTGTGTTAAAATTCTCTCTCTTGCCATTATTTCTCCATGATTTTTCAGTTGTTTTTTCCCAGATACATTATAGCCTTTAAGTTGTATTTTACGAAATCGATATTTATTTTGATTTTAGTGGTTTACAGAAGCCTGATTGAATTAAAAATGAAATATGTCCGGGTTTAAGCAGAAACCATGGAGAATTGATTTGTCATGGCTTCTCTTGTGCATAAGAAAAGGTCCTGAATTCAATAAAATCTAAGTTAGTTAACAGCTATTGTGTGAAGAGGAAACAAAGAAAATGTTGTGTTTGTGGGATTTTTGGTTGGGTTTTTTTTGTTTGTTTGTTTTGATTTTGTAGCATTGGTGAATAACTGCTCATATATAGACAATTCTGTTGATCACAGTTGTTAGGCATTAAGGTTGCTGCAAGCCAATAGAAATAACTGCTCTTTCATTGGATTTATTTGAGGAGTGTAGCAGCTTCTGCCTTAAGAGGCTATTGTAAGCTGACAGTTCAAAACATAAGCTGCTCTTAGTAGTCAGAATGGATACACTTTGAGTGCCCCTTTTTTTTGCTGAACAACCAGCCTGGTGTGATGCCTGTGCTCTCTATTCTTACCTGTGTGTCTGCTTCTATTCTTGAAAAGTTTTAATCCAGCCTGCTCTAAGTGGTGGGAGAATAGGATTTCATTACTTCCTTCCCTCTCACTTCAGTTCCCTGCATCATCACTAATTGGAAGAACAAGATAAACTGCATATTCTCCATGTTCTCCATTGTGCCAGCTTATAAAGCTTTTAGTCATCAAATAATTCATGTTGCAAGAGATTTCTGAGTCCAACTGCCAAGGCCACCACTGCCCCATGTCCCCAAGTGCCACATCCACATGGCTTTTAAATCCTTCCAGGGATGGGGACTCCACCACTGCCCTGGGCAGCCTGTGCCAGTGACAACTCTTTCCAGGAAGAATTTTTTTTGTAACATGAATCTAAACCTCCCGTGGGACAACTTGAGGCTGTTTCCTCTTGTCCTGTCCCTTGTTCCCTGGGAGCAGAGCCTGATCCCCACCTGGCTGCCCCCTCCTGTCAGGGAGTTGTGCAGAGCCACAGGGTCCCCCTGAGCCTCCTTTTCTCCAGGCTGAGCCCCTTTCCCAGCTCCCTCGGCTTCTCCTCACAGATGTGTGCTCCAGTTGTGGCAGGTTTGGCCTGGTCAGCACTGCTTAAATCCACTGAAGTTCAGTTGCAGCCAGCTGCCTTCCCCACACTTGGAAATTTGTGTTTTCCATCATTCTATTCAGCCTGACGAAGCAGTCACTAAGCACCGCTCAAATGCCCTTCCTGTGCTGATTGATGGTGGAAGAATAATTGATAAAAGGTTTTGCTGCCCAGAACAGAGCACAGATTTGCACGTTGTGTTATCTGTTTATTAACTTTTGTATTCATACGACTATTCTTATTTTGTAGCTTTGTAATTAACTGACTTCCATCTTGATTTTTGCTTTGGACGTCAGAGTTTATAATTTCTAATTCATCTTCCATTTTTCCTTCTTTGGGAGAATGCTCGGCTTTGATCCCCTTTTGCCCCTTTCTCCCCTTTCCATGTCAAGCACAGTCATGTTTTTTTTTTTTGGTGTGAGCTGTTTGTCCAGGCAGCTCACACACCTCCACAGACATCCCCAATGGGAACATGTAACGAGACTTTTCATCATGTTTTGACCTATATAACTTTATGTTAAATAAAAATACCTTAAGCATCTTAAAAGTACATATGGGAACTTGAAGGGGTTGATCTCTTCCACGGGTATGTCAACCAGCTTTAGAAATAGGAACTTTGTGTATGAAAATTGGACAGTGCAGGGGGAGGAAAGGAACAGCCCAAAATCAGGCCTTCTTTAATGATTCTGTCATGTTTTCCTCTCACCAGATTAAAGAGGCAGCTGATATTATTCAGAAACTGCATTTGATTGCACAGGAACTGCCTTTTGACAGGTAAAAATCTATCTGAACATCTTTTTAAGAAAGTAAATCTTTGCATAGCTGTGATTTTCTGATGCTTCTCTTGTCTCCCTTTTTGGTGCTGTGCTTAGTGCTTCATGGAGCTTTTGAGCTGGATTGTGTGCTTATTTCTCTCTCCTCTATTCTCAAATTTGTGTTCACGCACTCATGTTGTAGGATCATCTTTACATACACATCCTAAACTGCTTAACAGACTTTTAATGGGATAATTTTGCTTTGCTGACTTAATGCTAGATTTGAATTAGATGCTTGTAGGTTTTTAGGGATATAAAGCGGGTAACTTTTCTGTCGTCTTTGTGCTACATGTTTTCATTTTTAAGCAGAGTGCCTGCTATTCATGAGCCGAGATGCCTGTGATTTCTCATGTGATGTGGATTTGAATTTAATCATGCTATTTTTTTGTTGTTGTTAACAGGTTTTCTGAAGTAAAATCAAAGATAGCAAGTAAGTTATCTATCCAGTTCAATCCATATTGCTGTATTTGAATTGTTAAAGATGATTAAAGAAGTAAGCAATACTGTCAGTATTACAGTTTTTGCCTGTATTACGTAGCCTGATGGGTTTTTGTTGTTATCCCCTTTCCTCTCCAGGTAAGTACCACGATTTAGAGTGCCAGTTAATTCAAGAGTTTACCAGTGCTCAGCGGAGAGGAGAAATCTCCAGAATGAGAGAAGTAGCAGCAGTTCTGCTTCACTTTAAGGTAAAAACTGAGGGGTTTAATTTAAATACGTGAATAAAACCAACCCATGGTACAATAAGTGCCTGTTCTGAGTGAATGTATTTGTGTGGGCACAACCTCCACGTCAGATAATGTGTAACTTCAGAAGGACTGGGGTGTTCGATCTGAAATCAAATGCAGGGGAATAAAGGAGGAAGATGAAGAGGATTGGGGGCAGCATCAGTGGAGAATTTTATAAGATAATCTCTTCTTACATGGGTGTGAAGTGACTTTTATGCTTGAGAAAGAATGTTGAAACTTGAGGTGTAGATCCATGTAGAGTGATGGTAAGTGGAGTTAGATCTGTAACAAAAATGGGTTTGGAAAAGTCTGCACATTGAATGAATCTCTATTTTTTTTACAGTAACTTTTTCCCAGGCCTGGTATTTCCTTCATTTCATTTTGTACTGAAAGCATGAACAACCTGCTCTAACACTGAGTTGTTTTGCTCCTTCCACAGGGCTATTCCCACTGTGTTGATGTGTACATAAAACAGTGTCAAGAGGTAATGCAGTTTGTTTTACAGCATTTCTTTGGGTGTTGATTTATTTAGTCCAATAGGTTGTTGTAAATATATTCTAAAACGTGCTTCTCAATCCCTAGGGTGCATTCCTGAGGAATGATGTCTTTGAAGATGCAGCCATTCTCTGCCAGAGAGTGAACAAGCAAGTTGGAGAAATCTTTAGCAATCCAGAGACCGTGCTAGCCAAACTCATTCAAAATATCTTTGAAGTTAAACTTCAGGTATTTCAAATTTCAACATGTTGAAGTTCATTGAGGAACCTCTTAATAACAAAAATTTATCCAGTAATAGCAGTTAATGAGAATTTACAGTATTTGTAATCTTTGTATAAGGGTGTAGAATCATAACTCACTGCTCTGTAACAATTCAGACAGATAATCAAGCCCATATCAAATAAATCTGCTTGTGCTCTGAATACAGGGTGACTGCAAATACTCAAACTCAATATGTAAAATTATTAGGGAATTGCTGTGTTCATTGGGTAATTCATGAGATGTCATACACGAGTTTGATTTCTTCTCTATGCCCCCTACCAAGACTATGTCAGGAAAAGAACTTCCACATTTCATATCTTTAATTTGTTCATTCTTGGATTTGGGTGTCATGTGTGAGGTTAGCACTGAATAAGTGAAAATAATTTATGTTGTGAATACTGTCTTGCAGCTAATGCAATATTTATATGAAAATCTAGAATAATTGAAAATACTAAGTTTTTCATCCTGCAAATACACTCACTTAAGTGCTTAAAGTCAACAGCACGACTTTCCTTGCAAAAAGCAGTTTCCCTGTAGATGTTGTTCTTATAGTGTAGAGATTGAGCTTGTGTCTCAACCCTAATTTTGTGTATCAGTTTTGAATTAGTATTTTATGGTAAATAATATTTTTGTCCAAATACTCAATGATAAGAAGGCTCTAAGCTCATATCTACTTTGTGTATGTATTATAAGCAAATATCATCTCCTTTGCCTGCTGTCAACTGCAGAAATAACCTGAGGCCTCTGGTGCTTTTGATTCTTAAAATGAGGGGATTTTGTGTTAGTTGGTCAGACATATTTTCAAAAACATCTGTCTTTTGCCTTTGCTTCACACGTTACTGTTTTGTATTATTAAATCATTTTCTTCTTCAAGTGCATTTAACTCTCTCTGTGGATAATGCAGGAAGTGTAAATTAGAGATTTAAAAACAAAGGAGAGGTGAATTACCTTAAGTAAGATCTACGCTTTGCAGGAAATTCCATGTAATCTAGGAAGTGGTGAGTATGACCTGTGGTTGCCAGTTGATCTTCTAACAGGTGTCCCAAATTTTACAGAGTTATGTGAAGGACCAGCTGGAAGAACACAGGAAATCAGATGCAGAACAGTATCTTAAGAATCTCTATGATCTATATACAAGGTATTTATATATCAATGGTAAAATTATTGGATTGAAGTTATTGGAAAATAAACGGATTTATTGTCAAGAAAAAGAAGCCAAAAATGTAAACTTCTCATAAAAGCTGAAAAATTTTTCTATCTGTTAACCTTTACAGTGAGGGGTTACCTAAGGAAAATTTAAAATGGCCATTATTATTTTCAATGGGAATTATTGTGATCTTCAAGAGTCATTTTAAAACCATGCAAAAGCCAGTCCTCCCCATCTCACTGGCAACTTGATTGCAGTGGTGCTGTGTGTAATTAAACATGAATTATGTGAAATTCTTTACTTAAATGTGAAACTGCTCCAAGTCTTAATCACCATCAGGGTTCTGTTGTGCTGTGTACTTTACAAATGTGTAATGCTGTAATTCATCCACATTCAACCTTTTCCTCCCCTTCCCCTCTTTGTTTCTTTTGCATAAAGAACCACTAATCTGTCAAGCAAATTGATGGAATTTAACTTGGGTACTGATAAGCAGACTTTCTTGTCTAAGCTTATCAAGGCCATTTTCATTTCCTACTTGGAGAATTACATTGAGGTGGAAATTGGCTATTTGAAAAGTAGGAGTGCTATGATTCTGCAGCGCTATTATGATTCCAAAAACCACCAGAAGAGGTCCATTGGCACTGGAGGGTAAGTTCCTTCTGGGAAGTTTCATAATTTTCAAGTGGAAGGGAGGTGGTGAGGGGAGAAAGGCTGTATTTGCTATGTCACATGCACAGTGATGAACTGCCAAAGACCTCTACGGCTTTTTATAATTTGCTTTCACTTTTATGTTCTGCTCAAAAGTGTGTTGCTCTCAGTACATGTGAAATGTACTCAGTGCATGGTATTTGTACATGCTGGAAATGAAAAATACCAGTTAAACCTATGTTTCAACTTAGGATCCAGATCCACAAAAGGACTGAAGCAAAACTAAGGTACCTAAAGCATGTATATGTGTGTATCTAAAAGCATACATTTTTTTTCACCTGCCCAGGTCTTGTGGTCCCCTCCCAAGACCTAGGAAGGGGAAAAGACCATAGCAATGTCAGTGAGAAAGCTCTTAGTGAGCCCAGAAGATGCAATGGACTTAGAGAAAGGTAAAACAAGACTTCATTATCCTCAGGGTAGAAAAACTAATGAAGGAGTAGTGAGAAGTGGGATAGGAAGTATTAAAACCTGTGTGAAGCAGAGGTGCTAAGGCTACTGCACCTTTCAAAGAGCTGCTGGGTTCAGTGTGTCAGGAATGAGGAATGATATGGAAAAGCAGCAGTGAAGTAATTAAAAAAAAAAAAGCAAAGATGAAAATTTAATTTTCTTGGGGAAAATTAAATTTATTGTAGTGCGTAACTGTATGGGTTGTTTTATGCATGGAAATGTGTCGGAGCATGCTTGACTAAATAAAGGACTGCTGAGATAATGGAAGAGGATGAGAGGATTTGTGGGTGTGGATGAGATAGGAAGCTCTCATTAGTGTTTGGAAAGTGCAGTGTGACAGAGTGGATGGAGGCTAAATTTGTCCACAGAGCAGAAGAGCTGTAGGATTCCAGTGAAATCACTCTTATCCCACAAAGGGGAATAGCTGCTCCCGTGTGTGAACGTGCCGTGCTAGAACACAGTTGACCATGGAATCAGAGGTGGTAGTTTTGCATTTACTGGCAATTTTTGTTTTTAAAGCTTGCAAGATTTGTCTTAATGCTTGCACATCCTAAACCGTGTCTTGGGTCCTGTTTTTTGAGTTAACAACTAAAAGATCCTTAATTGTTGTTGAGTACCAAAATTTCCATCCAGTGAAATCTTCTTGGGGTCAATCTTTGTTCCAGTATTCAAGACCTCAAAGAGAGACTAAGGCAACGAACAAATTTACCCCTGGGGCCAAGCATTGACACACATGGGGAAACCTTCCTGTCACAAGAAGTGGTGGTTAACCTTCTGCAGGAAACCAAACAAGCTTTTGAAAGATGTCACAGGGTAAGTTTGCTTCCTGTGATCTCCCTCAGTGGGATAATTTTGTGTGTGAAGTTAAGCCTTGAGCTTAAGTTTTTGGTTGAGGTGTGACGGAAAGAAGGAAGGACATTGTCAAATTCTCCCTCATGTTTTTCATGGAAATGGAGCCACAGTGGAGGCTGAGGGTTTGCATTTCTATGTGGATCTAGTTGTATTTTGTGAGTATTAATGTTGCCTGTTTTTGGGAGAAGTGGGGATGGTTAAACCTACTGGCTACATTGCTTTTCTTACTAAATGAGACCCCACATCTGAGAAACCTTTAGTATGGTTTTCTTTTCCTCCTTTAAAAATACACTGAATAGTTCAACAGTTGTTTTCCTGCCTCAAGTGTAATTTCTTATTACGTTAGTGAATGATCACCAATAAAATGCTGAGAGGAATAGTCTTAAACATTGTTTACATTGGTAACCCTCTGCAGTTCTTGAAATGCTTTAGACTAACATGAAAAAGGTATTTTACTTCTGATTAAATTGCTGGCTTTACTGCCTGTCAGTCATATTTGTCTGGTATTTGGTATGAATGAAAACCCTTGAAATTTAATTGCAGACTTAAATGTTAGTGATTTTTTTATTAGCTAAACACACTGATTTCTAGGAAATTTTAATTCCTTTAACATTCTCAATGAGCTTAGGGCAGAAAAACTTCAGATTTTAGATGTTTTAATATTTTATAAAATTAGTGGGACCAAAGACAGAACAGGGTACAGACACAGGACTGGTACCTGCACACCTTTGGGATCACCACCTTCCTCAGGGTGAGAATCAGTGACTCTAAGGCAAGCAGGTACATCCTTATTTTTCTCAGTATCATACTTGCTAGAAGCAGTTGTTAAATTCATGATATAAACTAAGCTTTTCCCAATGTACATAACCCTTTTCTTGGTTCTGCCTTCCTGTTGGGATCAGATTTAATATAGATTATTGTAAAATAATTGTCATGGGGTGGAAACCCCAATGGATCTTGGCATGTAAGGAGATTTCCAGAATTAGGGTGTTAGAATATAGGGGTTTGTGGTCAAGGCAACTCACTGTGCAAAAGATGAGTTAGTCCCTGGCTAACTATTTGGGGTATTTATGTCACATTGCAGATGTGTGCAGATACCCTGGCTCTGCCAGCCGGGATTGCTTTAGGAAAAATAAGTTGGTAATTCTGCTGCAGCCATATATTGAAACATTTCACTGTTTGGGAGTCTCTGCTGTTGGGTTTTTGAGGTTTTTTGAGGGAAATACAGCAGAAATATTTGTGAGTGTTGTGTAAATTACCTCGAGTTGCAGTAGTAATCTTTCTTCATTGAAGCTTCATAAAAGTCTTCACCTAATTCCTTAAGAACCAAAGCTGTATTTCCTAGGTACAAAAGCCCTGTCACGTTTTTCTTTAGAAAAGGGATTTACTGACAGGTTGCTGTCCGAAATCCCACGTTGCTGACAGCTCATCAAAGTCCAGATGCTGAGTGTAAATGTGGGCATTGCTGCACTTAATAAAAGTGTTCATGCTCCATTGACTCCAGCTGAACTGTGCTAAATGTAGCCGAGGTTCAGCTGCATTATTTTTGCTCCAGTGATAAAAGAACACAAACTGGAGGTCCAGCTAACCCAGTGTCCTGCTTCTCACTGTGGCCAGTGCCAGGAGAGCATTAAAAGAATAAAAATACAAGGTATGGATAGAGTAATCTCTTCTGTGTGCATTTTCCCAGCATCCAATGGCATGCAGGTTAGGTAATTCCTGAGACTGCATCTGGAAAACGGTTGTAAGGACTATTAATTAATACCCTATATTGTTGTTGTTGTTGTTGTNCATCCTGTGGCAGTTTACTTGTGAATGCTGGAGGGTTTATTGATATTATAGGCTGTTCTTAAATAAGTCTCTGTATGGATACTTTTAATTTTGAATAAAATTCCAATATTTGTGGAATACTTGTTACATTTTAAGCTTATCTCCTATGCAATATCGAATAAACTTTCAAATCTATGTAGAACTGACCTTTAGGGTATTTTTTTTTCTTTTTCTTTAAAGCTCTCTGATCCCTCTGACTTACCCAAGAATGCTTTCAGAATTTTTTCTATGCTTGTAGAGTTCTTATGTACTGAACACATCGATTATGCATTAGAAACAGGCCTTGCTGGTGAGTACAGTATTTCCTGAGCATTTCATCTCCTTGGCCTTTCTGTGCAGATGATCTTTGCTGTGCCTTATTGATTAACCTTGTTCAGGGTGTGTTGGTTAAATGAAATTTGTTCTGTGTGTTTGGGGGTCGACATTTAATGGCTTCTAAAGTGTAACTTTCATTTGGGGAATTGATGCACAGATGGAAACGTGCTTCTGTCTTCAAAAACATTTTTATCACAGAAATTGGGACATCAGCATTCCCTACCTCTGTGTTCTGTGTCATAACAAGAGAATATTTTTATATTAAGTCTTAATGTTTATAGGAATTCCGTGCTTGTTTGTATATTTGTGTGTTAGGAGTGACAGTAAATATGAAAACTGCTTGTTTAAAGAAGTTAAAATCTTGACAGTGAGAACTTTTCTTACAAGACAGCATCAAACTCAGGTTTTGAAGGAGTTTTTAAATTGACTGCTCTGTTTTGCTTTCAGAAATGTTACCAGTAAGGTATTTCTGTGCTTATGCTTGTTACCAATATAGCTACGAGAAGAGTTCTATATATGGCACCGTGGTAAATTTTTGAAACTCTAAGCCTGTGATTGAAGCATTCATGGAAAAATTCTGCATATTTAAAAAGTCATCATGCTAATTATAAGAACTGCATATCGTTACAATTCTAATGAAACCTTCTTTGCTTTAGGCATTCCCTCTTCTGATTCAAAGAACGCAAATCTTTATTTCTTGGATGTTGTCCACCAGGCCAATACTATTTTCCATTTATTTGACAAGCAGTTCAATGATCATCTGATGCCATTGATCAGGTACCTTTGTTTTGATTAACATTTCCTCTGTAACTTTTTTGTTTTGTGAAGAAAGCAATTTTTTTTCATTTCTCATCTCTATTAAGAGGAGTTTGTGCTTGGAGTAGTTCAACTTGATATTGTGAAAGATAAAATACTTTCATGGGAGGGGGAAGATGGGAAGTTTAAACAAATTGGTTCCTTTGGAAACAAATGGGAGAGGGTGAGCTCCAGGAGTATTGATAGGAAGGAGAGATGTGTTGCTCCTTGGAGACTTTGCTGCTGCATTCCTGGTGGGACTAAAAAGGGTTTGTGGCTGTGCCCTTTTCCTGATGGGCTGGGAAATCTTCACTAGATCCTGTTGGAAGCAGCAAATCCAGCAGACAAATTTGTTTTGGTATTTTAACAATGTCACACATCCTCTATACTGTTGCAGTTCTTCTCCTAAATTATCTGAATGCCTTCAGAAGAAAAAGGATATTATAGAACAAATGGAAGTGAAGCTGGATATGGGCATTGATAGGCAAGTAGAAATTTAAACTTTCTCCTAATTTTATAAACCACACCTTTGTGATATATGTTAACTGTCCTTTTAAGCATGAATTATTCCTGAACTCAAAATGGATGTTTTAATTTTTTTTAAACAGATAAACATGCATTACTGTGCATAGGAAATTTAGATTTTGTGTGGTTTAGAGGGTCATGTTTTCCATGGCAGATTTCTGACCCGTAAATGCTTCTGGAAGGATGTTAAAGGATTTTGGTTATGTTGAAACAGTGCAATAATTCAGTGTTATCTTATTGTCTCGAACTGTTTTTTTTTCTACTCTGAAAGAGGGAGAAATGATGATTGAAATAGGTTAAACACTTGCAGGATTTCCATTAGGAGCAAGGTTTGACAAAAATAGGTTAAATGATTTGCTGGGATCTGTGCAGTGCTATGGATTAGACCGAGTCGTGGAAGTCTGGAGACCTGGAATAATTTTGATTCTGACATTGACTTGCTTTGAGGTTGTGACTCATTTAATCTTTTTTCTATTTCTCAGAATAAAAATGAGGGGATAGCTATAAAAATTGCAAATTAAAATCACAGCTGTTTTGCAGCAGAGGAAAAAAATAAACTAACGAGCTTAATATTAGGAAGTGGAGCTGTTGTGTGATGCCCTACTTTTGATTTGGTGTATTATTTTCTGCGAGTGCAAAGAGAAAGGTGGAAATAGGGGATGTAAGCAGAAATTGAGATTTTAGCTGCTCCTGCTGCAGGTGACCTTAGAGCTTTAAACACAAAGCTGGAAATACTTGAAGCACCGAGGTCATAAGCTTAGATCTAGACAGATACAGGTCAGTCATCAGTATTACAATGGTTTGTATCTGTTTGTGTTAAATAATTAATCTCTTAAAGACTTAGGAGAACAAGTTCTTGTCAGAAAACAGTGCATTCAGAGGTTTGTAGATGAAGAATTCAAAAAAAATTGTGTTTCAGCATATGAAAAAGATTTGTTTTGAGATGAACATTACACGTAAAATGTGTTTGTGGGGCTGTTTCGTGCTGCTTTGTGGTGCCACTGATGCTGTTGAGAATTGATTGTCTTGCTTAAAGGAATGAGTTTAAAAAATAAAGCAAATTTTTGAAACGTTGATGGTTTCAGCTTTATCCAATCTGGAAAAGTCCAAGTGCAGCTTCTTGAAAACCATTCACAGCAATTATCTACCTCAGCAAAAGTGGTTTATTAGCCAAGCAGAATTAGTTCAACTGGTTTTCTCTCAGTATGTATTTTGTGTAAACAGCCTTCTGGGAGTATTTATTCCAAAAGGAAATTGAGGAGAATGCAAAATATAATTTCTTTAAATTATATGGATTGTGGAATGAAGTACACCTGAAGTGCAAGCCTGAGCTCTGGGCACAGGAAAAAAGGAGTTTTTTCCCTCTTTCGATACATGTATTTTTCTCCACCCCGCTCCAGCTGGAATCTTTCAAGGCCTGTAATGTCCTTGACAGTTTTCTTTGGGAAGGATGGAGGGATGAGGGGGGTGAAGGAAAGGGGAGTGGAAAAGAAGAGAGCCAGGGGGATGTTCTGGCCGAGGCGGGCACTGGGAGAGGTTTGCAGCCTCTGTTGCCTGCTTTTCTGTTTGACCTTTGCTTTGGACTCCAAGGAAAGCAGGGCCTTGACCTTAGATAATGTTCTGAACAGATAAATCCTATAAAGGAGAAATAATTGATGCTGTAAAACTCCATTAGATTTCTGGGAACAAGAGAAATACCAAGCTCTGGCAAAGGAAGAGGTTTTTTCTTCCCCCTCACCCTTCCTTCATTTTCCAAGTGTTTTCTGACGCTTGCTTCTGACTAAGATGCAATGTGATCTAATTCTGCTAAACTCCTTGGAATGCTTCCTTTGGATTCTCTCTGCACTGAAGGATGCTGCCCAGTTTCTCTGAAGAGCTGGATTTGAATGGATTACCTCACAATTCATGTGTCCCCTTTAAAAGCAGCAGGCCAGCAGGCTGTGTGCTGTGCTCCAAGACACTGAACTTGCAGGAAAGAGTTCTTGGGGGATTTTCTGGCCATTGCTCCTTTTTCTAACTGCTTACATAAAATCAAGGGTGTCTTCTCTATGGAAAAACATTGGGTGCTGGGGTTTTCCCTCATTGCTTTATGCTGCTTGGTTTTATACAGAATCATGTCAGTATATGTAAATATAAAAATTAAGGAGATGAAAAAGTTCCCTTGAAAACCCAATCTGTATTTGTAACTTTAAAGGACACTGAATTGTATGATTGGACAGATGAAGCACATCTTGGCTGCAGAGCAAAAGAAGACGGATTTCAAACCAGAAGATGAAAACAATGTTTTGATTCAATATACAAATGTAAGTAACAAAGTCCCAGCTCACGAGTGTTATCAGGTACAAGATGTTCCTTACCAAACTCCCATCAGACAACATGTGCATTTGCTTAATTTAATTCCATTTTGCACCAAGCGCCTCCAAACTCTGTTGTGGACTACTTTCTCAAGCTGAAAAAGAACATGAGTAGTTTTTATCTAGTGTCAGGCACAAATCAGTAGGTGCTGGAGGAACTGGCACATTCTTTCCCCTCCCAAGAGGCCCAGATTTGGAACAACGCTTTTAGCTGATAATTAGCTTTAAGCTATCACTTTCAGAAAATCAATTATCAGGTGCTCTCTAATTGCTGGGTGCTTTTTCCTCCCAGAATGGAAGGAAGATGGCAAAGCATCACAGGTACAGCATGAACATTTTCCTGCACAATGTTGTCCTTCCCACTGAATGTGTCTGAATCCCATCCTAGGGGCTGCTGGGGTGGCTCACATTAGGCTCTTTTTGGGAACAAGGCAGGGATGAGTAGGGAACAAACTCAGTGGGACGAAGTGAGAGCATTCCCTGAATGCCTGCAGCCAGGTGGGAATGGGAGAAGTGCAGCAGTAGGATGTAGAGTCTGGTACTCTGTGGGAAGGGTGAAAATCCCTGTTAATGTATGGCTGTTAATTTGGATTTATAATTGTGACTCACAAGAGGTTTTTAATCACACACCCCTTTGGTGGATCATTGAATTAAAAGTCCAAATTAAAATGTTCTGTTCTAAACTGATATGAACTATAACTTAATAGAATATTGTCTTGCATCCATCTTTCTACTCACATTTTTGCATCTTTGTGTGGCAAATAAAAAGAAACTTGGAAAGTTCTTAATTGGAGAATGAAGAATTTCAGTGATATGTTGTGAAAGTTTAAAGTGAGTGACTGATGTTACGATGTGGAAGCAACTTTGAGAAGAACAGAGTTCTAGAAAGTAGATTACCTAATTCTTATTTACTTCTTTTTATTTTTGAATCTAGGCTTGTGTTAAAGTCTGTGGCTATGTTAGAAAACAGGTGGAAAAGATCAGGAATTCCATGGATGGTAAGAATGTGGACACAGTTTTGATGGAGCTTGGGGTTCGTTTCCACCGCCTCATCTATGAACACCTACAGCAATACTCCTACAGCTGCATGGGAGGAATGCTGGCCATTTGTGACGTGGCTGAGTACAGGAAGTGTGCCAAAGACTTCAAGGTGAGCCTGTCCATGAGGAGAGAATGATGGTTATAAATCCTCTCAGGAGGAAGCATTTTGAAGATGTAGATGGACATTCTGTTACGAGACTTCAAGCAACTCTAATTACTTCTGTTTTTTCCCTTTGTTTTCTCTTGCCCACAGATTGCACTGGTCTTACAGCTCTTTGATACCCTGCATGCACTTTGCAACCTTCTGGTTGTAGCCCCAGATAATTTGAAGCAGGTTTGCTCAGGAGAACAACTTGCTAACCTGGACAAGAACATCCTTCACTCCTTTGTCCAGCTGCGTGTCGACTACAGGTCTGCTCGTCTGGCTCGCCACTTCAGCTGAGAGCATGGCAGGAAACCTCGCGCCTTTGGGCAGCCTCAGTTGTTAGAAAGCACAGGGAATTCTTTCTTACCAACCATGGGTGTAACTTTCGTGGGACAATGACTGTTCTGGATAAAGCAGCAGCCATATTTAAACCTGACCATGTAGAAGGCGAGCAGGTAAAAATCTGGGTGATGTTTCGTGTTAGCTCAAGTTCTCCCAGTGAAGAATTTCACAAATCTACTTGCTACTGATTCTTTTTTTTTTTTTTTAATTGGAATAATGTCGGTGTAGGAGAGCAAATGGTGCATTGAAAGTATTTTAGTCTTCAATATTGAATTATCAGATACCATTTGTTAGACTTGAACTGCAGAGCATAGCGTAGGTAATGGATTACATAGAATAGACCAGTGTAAAAACATTCTTCATCAATTTTAATGACTTAGACTTCAGCACAGCTAATCATAATCAAATTATCTTTGATTGGTGTTTCTAAGTCATTTCTTTCATTTAAAACGTTATCCTGCTCAATGTAATTTCTTGCTCTAATTAATTAGCTTGGAATTTCTTTGAGATGTAGGAGTAAAACACTATCCCAGAAAGACATAATTTATTCATTGTGTAGCATTCTAAACAGAACTAAAGTGGTGGAAACTTTTGGATTTTTTTTTTAATTATTTTTGGTTCTTTGGCTTTGGTTTTTTGTTTTTTTTTTTTACCTAATAGTCAAGGGCCCACTGGAATGTACTGGCATTGTATGATCTGACATTATTATTTCTGTTTGATACCAGCACACTGAATTTTATATATGCTCCTGAAGTAAATGCAGCTGCCTTGCCTAAGGCATCCTTATTACAAGTGAAGGTGCCCACTGTTGGGTTACTATAAAAGAACTTTTTCTCCTGTCTTATTTTGTATGTAAATAAATTGAAATTCTAATGAAGTGAAAGGATAAAATGTAGCCCAGTTTTTCCTATGTGGCAGGAATGGCTCCAGCAAAAACCTAGAGTGGAAAATTCTCGTGCTGAAGAGAATTGATCCTCAGTGCCTGAGCAATATAAAATGTTGAAGTGTGTGGAAGCTGCTCTTCCACTGATGATAACTTTAATATTGGACAGAGGCTGTTCTGTGTCTGTTGTGCTCCAGGGTTTATTCAGGTGTTCCTGACATGGACCCATGGTGTGCACACAGTGAACTGAAGCAACAGTGGTGTTGAAAACATCTGGGGTGGCTTTTCCACAAGCAGCTGGAAATTGTTGTAAATAGACCTTTTTTCAGAGTGGGCTCTTGTGGAAACCAGGTTGGAACTGCAGTGGAACAAATCCTTTCTAACAAGTTCTTTCTACTGTGGGCTCAGCACGTTCTGGAAACTTCTTTGTCTCCCATCTCCAGAGCAGCATTTCTATCCATTCACTTTAGGGGTTGGTCAAATAATTTTATTTTCCTCTTCTGTTAACGAATTCCCAGGTGTAGTCAATATTGACAAGACTTGTTGGAACTTCTCTTGCTTAGCTGGGGTTCTCCTGCTTCATTTTGGATTTAGGGGAGCATTCTGTCAGTAAACAAGGGAACAGATGCCAGCCTGGCTCACAGTATCCAGGGAGAGTCTGGCTGCTCTGCTGGGCTGCTCTGCTCTGTTCCTTGGCCCTGGCAAAGCCACAAAGGGGTTTGGACACTGGAGGAGGCACCTGCTTGTACTGCTGCCATTTTTGTTTCAAAAGCTCTGATGTGAGTTCAGATGATACCTCTCTGTTACCTCTGTAACTGAAAGCCAACGATTTTAAGGCTGTGGTTTTATGAACCAATACAACATCTTTCTACAAAAAACAAAAAAAAAGTGTCAATTTGCTAACTCTTCAGAACAGTGAACATCATCTTGAGATTGCAGATCACAGAAGTGCTTCAGAATTTGTTGTATGACTGTTTGAATTTTTTTAAGGTTGTATGAAATGTATTTACCATTTTCCTTGCTTTCTTAGCTGTGTTTTCCATGCATATGCTCAGTGCAATATTTCCATTATGCCTGTTAACAGGAGGCAGCAAAAAGTAGGTGAATACTTAGATATGTAAACACTTCCTCAATAAAAAGAATTCCTTCCAGATACTTTTTTTCATTTCATTTCCATGTTCCTCAAAGATATTTATACTCAATTGTATAAGCCCTTCTATTAAAAAAAAAAAAAAAGAATAAAAGTAATTTTACTGACCAAATTTATCACTGGTGTGAGCTTTCCCCTTCCTTTAAAAAATCTCCCCATGCACACACTGAAAGTTTCTATTTCTGGAGAAGGCTACATTGTCAGTAAGTTTATTTTATAATACAAGTTGGATTGGGATGGGGTGGGGGAACTATAATTTTCACACATTTTTAAGTTTAGAGCTCTTATAGCGTGTAATTTAGAAAAATATTTCCAGTGGCTTCTGAATGCAATAAAATAGTATCTAAAATACAAATATGCCTTTTAATGTTCATATAATGAGTTAAAGTATTGCCTGTCTAATGTTCCCTCCTACAACATAGGCATTTATTTATCAGGCTGGCAGCCAGACCTGGGAGGGGGAAGAGTGTGTGTGTGTAATTATGTTGTCTACAATTGGTGAAAATGGCTTTGCAGTAAACTGTTGTGGGCTGGAAAAGAAGCTGTGTTTTTTCCCAAGTGCTGTAATTTATTAAGGTCATTTGCTATTTTGTTCTGTTTGCGTATGCACGGAGGGCAGGAAGGAGTTCTGTAAGAATGCAAAAAAATTGGGAAACAGCAGTGCTTGGAAATAAAAGATAGAGAAATAGAGGGTAAGAAAGGAAGAAGACATGAACTAAAAGGATATGGAGAAGGAGCAGTTTTAAATGAAGAAGCACACGCAGGAGGAGGTTAAAATAGGAGTGATGGAAACCTGACATACACATCTGACTGGGAGAATAAGCAGGATTGGCATTAAATCTCCACAGCCATGTCCCACCCTGAAATGAAATCAGCCTCCAGAGGAGGGGGGCTGGCTGAAATACTTTGCTGTGGAGCTGTTCATTGATCTTGAGACTTGGATTCAACAGGAGGAGACTCCAAAGCCCAGTGTGTGTCTGCTGTGAAGGACAGGTAGTGATGTGTGAGTCTGCAAGGAGTGGAAATGCATCAGCAAGATGCAGCCTCAGTGGAGGGAAGGCGAATTTGCCAGAGCTGAATTTGTGATTCTCTTTGAAGACCACAGTGAGCTGGAGGATGGTAAGTGACTGTGGGATTTGAGGGTGACGTGGTGTTGACAGAGGGCAAATCAGGCTGTCTTGAGATTGGTAAGGCTTGGGTTGGATTTGGGGTTTGGTTTTATTTTCCTCTTCACAAAGCCTTTTTAAATCATTGGTGGTGTGATGGAGTGTTGCCTGAACTCAGTGCTCCATTTCCATGGAGATTTGACACGATCCATGGAGATTTTGTGTCTTGCAAAGTGCCTTGCTGAGGGTGAGGCCCCTCAAGTCCCTTCCTGGGTTGGGTACACCTTGTCCTGTCCTCCAAAGCACAGAGTTCCAGGTTTCTCCAATCCAATGGCAGTAAACCTTAAACATTCTCTTTTGGATGTCATGACAAACTCCAGAGCAGGAGGTGGCTCTTTGGATTTAGTTTTCATGGCAATAAGTGTCTTTATTCAGATCAGCCCTTGAGTTGAACCACCAACGGGCAGGGAAACCAGTTTGAGGCGATGATTTTTTCTATGCACAGGAAGCAGATACCTAAACAATTGCTTGTCTAACTTTAAATGCAGGTAGCAGCCCTTACCCTTTGCCCTTCTTGTCCCAGGAGCAGCAGGGAGGACAAGCCAGCTACCATTTCTCTTCTAGAGGACAACAGAAAGGTAGGAGCACCTTCCCTGTCCTCATGTTCTGCTGGATAGTGGCTTCTGGGCTTTATTTGCTCCCCACCACCTCCTCTGTGGCAGCTGTAAATGGAGACAGATTTCTGTTTTGCTTCTGCATCAAGGCTGGCATGTTGTAGACATTTTTTTGTTTTCTTTCCTGTTGTTTCTACACCTGTTTTAAGGAGGGGAGGGAGACAGATCTCCTGCCCACTTACGTTCACTGCTTTCTTTTATTTTTTCCCCTCCATTCTAATTTCTTTTGGTGGTAGGAGATTTCTATACCACATCTTCTGCTTATCTTGGAGTGGGGAAGCAGCTGTGTTTGCCTGTCGTCTTTTCTCTTGTGTGGGGCACTGCTTGCTCTGTGTCAATACAGCCCTCAGTGGATGTGGAAACCTTGGTTTCTACTTTTATTCTATTAGCTTTATGTCCCTGTGCCGTTTTCCTTTCAGATCTCAGGACTGCACTATCCCTTCCCCTCTGTTACCACTCTGCCAGAGAGGGAAAAATCTTTAACTTTGCAGTGTGGCTTCTGGGAGAACTTTACATATTATCTGGTGGTTCTTCATCCACATGGAGCCTGGCAGGAGAAGTGTAGCTCCCTTCCCCTTTACCTCTCTACCTTCCCCAAATTCTCTCATCTCTGCAGGTCTCTGTTTCCATCTCCTCTCTCCTGACCTGTACATTTTATTGAAACTTCATATAAGGGGCCAGCCATGGGGGGAAAAGTGTCAGATATCTCAGCTTTAACCTTTATTTAATGTGCCAAGAAAATAACATGAAATGCAAAGTTGAGCCATTTCTAAAGAGTATCTTTGAGATCAGCTTAAATCAAAACCACTTGTTTGGATACTTGAAGTTTTCTTAGTAATTTATTTATTTGTAACTTCAGTTCATCCTGATATGGGATGAAACTAAATATCAGGCTTGCTTGTAGCAGTCCCAAATCCTGCTCCTCTGCACTGCTGTTTTTCCTCTGTGAAGTGAGAAGACCTTGGAGCTGAGGCTGGAACACAGCTGAGCCACAGGCTGTGGCAATTCCCACCCCTGCCATGCTACAGCCTGTCCTGGTGCCAGCTGAGCAGCTCATCCCTGCTGTGAGAGGCCAGCACCCATATTCTCTGCCTGCCCTGACCAGCCACCCCTTCAGTGAAAAACCTTTTCCTAATATCCAGTGTCCTTGTGGAGTCAGAGTTGTTCCACCCCAGTAATGTCATTTTAGACCATGTGTGACCATCTCAAGAGAGCCACAGCTCTCAGTGCTGGCTTGTTCAGCTGACCTTCCACTGTGCAACATTCACTGAAAGTTGACATTTTAAAATTTTTCTCCTTGAGGTGTTAAACCTCCTCTCCTTTCTCTGAAACCCAAAATCATCTGCAAGGCTGCTGAATCCAGAGTGTGAAGGAAGAAGTGCTGGTTTGGGATCCCAGCATTGCAGCAGCAGTGAAAGCTCCTCACGCTGTGTTTTGTTGTTCTCAAACCTGGATTTAGCAAGGGGAGAGAAGAAGACAGACCAAGAGGTGTTGGCCCTTTTCCTTTGTCCCCTTTGTGTGCACAGTGGGGCTCTCTAAGTTTTGGGGCTGTTTCTCCTCCCCAAAGGAGGCTGTTTGCACCACACTCTTCCCTTGAAATGTTTTCACCTTAACCCCACCTGATCTGTTCTCAGGGCTGCCCTTGCCCTTCTCAGCCCCATCCCAAGGGTCTGTCCTGGCACCAAGGAGCCCTGGCAGTGTCTGGGGTGTACAGCTGCTTTTCCATCAATCTGTTGGGGACAGGAGCTCTTGTGCTGTCAAGAGTTCAGCCTCATCAAGGGCCTCTCTTTGCTTCAAAAGAAAGAGTCTGTGGAGAGAAGATGTGTCCGGAACCAATTCCAAGCTCCAGGTGTCAGGATAAACAGCTCCTGCTGGAAGGCAGGGTTCAGCCTCACCTGGTTTGCAGATGGTCGTTGTGAGCCCTCCACTGCTTTAAATGATGTTTGAGCATTGTGGGGAAGCCAGTGAACACCAGCTTGCATTTGAAACATTTTTATAACATCCATTTTACTGTAAACAATTCATTAAAATGACTTGCTAAGTCTTAGGCAAGTGGATTTTTGAAGGTTGCTCATTTTACTTATCCACCCAAAGTCAATTTGAGTATGAATATAGAACATTTTACTCATAATAGCAAACAACTTCAGAGAAGAGACATTTATTCTGGAGGCAGAGATTCAAACTAGACAGCAATGATGCATTACAAATATATAATTATTTGCACTAATATTTGAGCAGGTGGAATGGATTAGTACATGGTCAACATTGCGCTGCTGATAACATGTATTTTTCTATATTAATATGTACTGTGCAACATGTATTAAAATTGTCAATAATTCATTTTAACAGAGATAGCAATATTTATATTGCTGTGTTCTACAGACAGCAGAGTGAATTGTTAAAATGTGTAAAGCTGGGCTAGATTTAACTTAGCTTTGTTTCCCAGCATGTGTGTTTTTAATTTCTCATGAAGAAAAAAAAATAACACTTTACAACCTAGGAAGATTCTTGCTCTTCCATGGAATTTCTTATCCAAGGCCTTTCCTTCTCCCTCCAGCCTGTAAGGGAAAAGCTTGAAATAAGATCTCCAAGACCCAGCTCAGACCCTTGTAATAGGTGGATTCCTTCTGTGGATTTTCCCAAATTACATGGAGATCAGGTGGTTTGGTTTTTTCCTATTTTTAAGACCTATTTTGTCTTCTGCTATGTTGTGTGTTGTTTTCCCTTCTTAATGCATTTTTGAAGCCCCTGTGGGTAAAGTTGGTCTGTTTAACCAGTGAATGTATCTCCTTTTATAAAGAAGGATCAAGAGGAGACATTCTGGGATAAGCAGGAAATGTACACGGGATGAGCCACTAAGTTTTAGAGGAATATCCTAAACTGTCAGAGGGCAGGGTTAGGTTCAATATTGGGAAGAAATTCTTCCCTGTGAGGGTGCTGAGGCCCTGGCACAGGGTGCCCAGAGAAGCTGTGGCTGCCCCTGGATCCCTGGAAGTGTTCCAGGCCAGGTTGGATGGGGCTTGGAGCACCCTGGGACAGTGGAAGGTGTCCCTGCCCATGGCAGGGGGTGCCATGAGATGGGCTTTAAAGTCCCTCCCAACTAAAATCATTCTGTAATCTTGGATCATGTTGTCTGCCAGTGTTTCTTGACAATTGTTTTGTTCTGACATGCAGATCTGGGGTTGTATTTGGGGAAAACAAAACAGATTTTGCTGCTTTTTTCCTCCTGGGGAGATCTGTCTGCAGGGAGGCAACTAAATTGCAAGGAGCAGCAGTTCAAAGCAGCCAGAATCCCTGCATCCATCTGAAGACTTTAAAAGTGTTCCTGACCAGCCAGGCACAAGTTCAGCTGGGCTAGAGAATCTCTCCATTTGTGTACTCTTTTTTGTGTATATGGGTTTTTTTCGGTATATATGCTGATATATATTAATTTCAGAAGTGGCTGTGGGGATGGATTGCTCCTTCCTCTTGTCTAGGCAACTCCTTTATTCTGAAATAGCATCTTACATTTGAAAAGCTTCTTTAACTGTGGGAAGACATCTTTCTTCAGTGTCAGAGCATCTGCCATAAATGTCTGCGTGAACTGAGCCCCCAGTTGAGACTAAAGAAAAGAAAGTCTTGCTTAGCTGTTGAGAGTCAACTTTCTGCTTTTTAATTTACTTTTTTCTTCCAGGAACAGTGAGAGCCTTAAATAGTAATTTTGAGGCAGAGCTTGAAGTCCAGGTCTTCTGAAGGAGACCAGAAATAGCTGGCTTATGTTTGCTCAACATATAGGGCGCAGTGCCAAATTCACTGCTGGTGTGAGCAGCTGTAACTTTGCCAGCTTCAATGGAAATATGAATTTTTAAAAGTCCATAAGCACGTTAGACACATACCTTTGTCTTCCCACAATTAGTTTTGTTGCCTGCATAGCATGAGGCTTTCTGTAGTACATAATCCAGTGCCTAAATATAGTAATTCCAATGCACTTGAGATCAATTAGATTTGTACTTTTAAACTCAGTTTTGTCTATAAAGATAATGTTATATTGCTGAAGGGATTTGGTATTTAAAGTGTCTGAACAAGTCTAAGTGGCTCTTGGGCATTATAATTTTTATTTAGCTGCTTTTAGCCCAATCACTAATCAAATTAAAACCTACCATGACTGGTGTATAACTCAGAGCAGACAGTGGAGCGTCTTTAGCTGATAGCACTTAATTTTTTGATGAGAGGGGTGCTAAGGTGGTGCTTCTGCTAGCAAGAAAAGACTCCTCTTTTCTGCAAATTGAAAAATAGGTTAAAGTGACTTTAGGGAAACAAAACCACATAGGTTCAAGGTTGTAGTTGTCCCTGCAAAGATGGACAAAGATCTCTTTGAAGCCTTTACACTACGAAGGCGCTTGGCTTTAAAGGAAATGGCTTTATTTGGTCTTTACAAACAACAGTCCTGTAAGAATAATGCTGCTGGTTGTGTGAAGGGAGGAGAGGGAGGGTAAGAAAGAGCTGTCAGCTTCCCTCTAGGGTGTTATTCCAGAAGGTACCCTCAGATCAGGCCACTGGAGGGACAATGCCTTGTGCAGCAGTGATACGATCCAAAATGTGGTTTGTTTCTGTTGCTGTTCTTTGTGCAACGTGTAATTCCCTCTGTGTTGGTGTTTTCCATTCAGACCCACCGTGTGAGGTAAGGAACAGGAAGGTGGGCAGTTTTCTGCTTTGTTTCATGGAAAAATGCTACATTTAGCAAGGTGAGGGGCTGAGCTGAAAAAGAGAAGGCAGGAAATCATGATTCAGTGGTAGCGCTGAGCGCCCGACTGTTCAGTCACATGGTGAGGGCAGAAATCAACAGCAGTGTCAGCTAAAGAGGAGAGTTCATCCTGGGGCTTTATTCCCAGGACTCAGTAAGGTCCTAATCAGGCTCAGGAAATGTCTGCTCTTAGAAACTCCTAAGAGTCTGTCAACTTGGTTTAAAAAAAAATGGTACGAGTGTCAGTTGTGCTGTCAGACACACTCTTACACTTGTCTCCAGCTCTGAGTTGGAGTGTACGTGCTTTTAATTGTCAGTGCCAGAAAATTGCTTCATGCCAAAAAAGACAAGGAATAGCTTTCCTTCTTGAGCATTCCCTGTATAAAATAGACCCGGAAAGAACTAGATGTGCTGAGAAAGCTATGGGAGACAGACACAACATTTTGGAAGTTTTTGTTTTAATTCAGTGGGTAGTTATTTTTTGGATGTGGAACTATGTGGATTCCAAGGGGAAATGGAACAGAGCCAGTTCTGTGATGGAGCAAGATTGCAGAAGACAACACAGCTACTCTGCACTGCCACACAAGACAGAGCTGGAGCCAAAAGAAGCAAAAGTGGAGCAGTTCCCCAGGCATGGTGACATCGTGGGGCACTGATGACCAAATTCCCACTCTGTGAGTTTAAATGGGCACTGTGCTCGTTTTGCAGGCTCTCTGTATCATGGAATAAGAGAGAAGGGATCTATTCCAAAGTCTGATTCATCCTGGCGTGGAACTAAAGTAGGACAGATGATTTGCTTCCTAGAAGAGTCTCAGTTGCTTCCATCACTTCTGAAGGGATGCAAGCCACTTGTTCAGATCAGCTAAAATGAGATGCCTAATGAGTAAGATAACCTCATCTACTTGTAGAGGCCAAGAAAGCCATGGCTACTTGTCATTTTGACCCCTGAAAACTGTCTGTAATGAATTCAGCTTGCATGGCTCATTGGGTTTCATCTTCCCTGTCACCAGGAAGAACCTAGAGATGATTTTGCTTCCCTTCTAAGTCTGGTGGTAGACTGGAGAGCAGAGAATTTGATAGGAGGCAAATTCTTCCTTTCTGTGTGCAGGAACTGTCTTTCTGAAGGCTGCCCAGCCCCTCTGGCTGCCGTGGCACAGCACTGCTCAGGGGTTTATCTCCCGTGGCAGTGCTGTGTGAAGGAGCACGTTAGGGTGGTGCAGGCACGAAACTGCTTCCTGAATTGCTTTGATCTTGGTCTCTTTGGTGATCACAAAGCCAAGGGATGAGCCTCTTCTGGAGGAGCCATTCTGTTGTGACTGATGAAGAAAACAAGCAAATGGAGGAGCAAGAGAAAAGAGGTTAAACTGGACAAAAGGCTTGGACCGAAATCTGAAAAACGCTTCCTTTATTTCTCTTTGCTTTACTCTAAACAAGTCTTTGATTTCTTTAATCTGACACTGGCTAACTTCAAACAAAATGAGTTTTCTTCTAGCTTGGTTCCCTTCTGCTTGGCATCTCTCTCCTTGCACACCTGCTGGTCCTTGGCAGAGCAGAACAGGCCCCTCTCCCTGAGCTCCCCCTGGATCCCAGCTCTGCCCGCCTGAGTGGCAGCTGCTGTCTGACCGTTTGCTGTGCCCGAGGCTGGGCACAAAGAGCTGTGCTGCAAGTTAGACAATCTACAGATGCCACCCATCTGTTCCATCACCAGCTTCTGGGAGGAATGGGCTTTCTTCTCTTCTCTTCTCCTTGGAAGTCTCTATCCTGATTCTTTTTCCACAGTGAACTTCCCTTCATAGGTGGAGGTTTGTGGTGCTGGGCCTGGTCTGAGTGGCTTCTCAGGCTTTTTGGTGTTTCAGAGCTACTCAGGCAGTGTGTTGGGGTGCACCTCACGTCTGCCTGCTTCCTGCAGGGCTCTGGTTATGACCTGCCCTCACATGTCCTCACTTCTTTCACCCTCTTGTTTTCCAGGACCCGTTTCTAGCTAAGGCTTATCAGGCCATAACAGAAATAATGTCTGTTGCCCTTCTCAGAGCAGCTGAAGAATTAAGAGATCTTTTTTCCCCTGTGCAGCAATGAAGGTTATTCCAAGCCATCCTATTTGCCCTTCTCTGTATTATGAACTGTGAACCACAAAACATCTTTTTGCCCCATCAAAGGGTCACTTGGGCTTCCCGATCAGTTGATTTTTTTCTAAACCAGTTCCCTGAGTTTGAGAATCTCTAAAGCTGAAGGCCAGCACCAACATCAAGGAGAAATTATTTATCTCCTTCTGAAGAAAATCCTGGGTTTGGCTGGACATCCTCCTGGATGCCCATCTCTCCCAGGGTGCTTCCATCTGACCTGCCATTCTCTTTCAACTCTGCCTTGGGTCTACCTTACCTGGAGGCAGTTCTGATCCTCAGCACTCCCTCCCCTCTCTTCATCCCTCTTCCCAAGCCACAACACACTCCTCAGCCAAGGCATTTTTGGCAGGATAGGCAGGAACTATTCCAAGAATAGGATCTTCACCAGTCAAACAGTTGCTTGTCATCTTGTCCCCTCCTGATTCACAGGTGGCTTTGAGCTTCCCCGTCTGGCAACGCAGGAGGCAACAGCTAACAGAGGCTCGATGATTGCACTCAGTGTAACAGCAGAATTTGGAGTGACAGGATGAGACATCACCTTTTTGCACTGTGGTACCCTGAGGGCAGGCTTCTTATCCTGTGAAATCCTGGAAATTGTGGTTGACATCAGCCTTGATGGAATGAAATAGGTGTCACGTCCAGCCCAAGGTTGCCTTGTTGTGTTTAGTGTTTGATTAGTTGGGTTTTGGCATCACTGTCTGCTCCTGTACCTGTTGGGGGGGGGTGATGCAGACTCACTGTGCCAGTTTAATCTTTACTCAGTTGGATTTTTCTTTAGTACAGCCTTTGCAGGTGGAAAATTCACCTATGGCTGTACTTAAGTGCTTGTGTTCCCAGATGTGTGATAGACAGGGGATAATTCAGATTGAAAGGCACCTCAGGAAGTCACCTGGTCCTCCCACCCCCTTACTTTTAAAGCAGGATCAGCAGTGAATTCAGGTCATAAAGAACCCTGCATTTAACAGCCCTAAAAGAGGTGCAGAAGCTGATTTTCTGACTGTGTGTATCTAAACCCTGTTTTGTCAGGGAGGCTGTTAATCACTTTTATTGTCTCGAACACCGAAGTAAGCCACGCCCGGTTTCCTGGGGAACGATGCCCAACAGGTTCCTCCCTCTGCTCAGTGATCTGAGAGGTCTTTGCCACCCTAAATGTTTCTGTGACTCTGAACTCCTCTAAATCCGCCTGGAGCAGCCTCTGTGCTGTGTCGTGTCCCACAGGTGGATGAGGGGCTGTGGATCCTTGTGAGACATGTGGCATCTGGCACATCTCCTGTGTGTGAACATAACTGGACACCAGTTCACACATTTCAACTGGTCAACAGATGGGATAAACAACAAACTGCTGCCGAGCTCACTCTGCAGTTTGGTGATGCACTGATTTGTATTTCTGATCTTAGCATTGAACTTTTGGCATAAAAATAATTGTTTTGTTTTTTTTTTTTAATCTATGCATTGGTTGCTTTTGATTGAAATGAAACTAATGTGTGAAATTAATAGAAACCTAAAATGGTTTGGGTTGGAAGGGACCTTCAAGACCATCTCATTCCAACCCCCTGCCATAAGCAGGGATATCTTCCACTATCCCAGGTTGCTCCAAGCCCCATCCAACCTGGCCTGGAACAATTCCAGGGCTGGGGCAGCCACAACCTCCCTGAGCAACCTGTGCCAGTGTCTCACCACCCTCCCAGTAAATTCAGAGAGAAGAATCTCTTTGGATATATCCATGGAAAGACCCTGAGCTCACCTGCTGGTTTCAGTTTAGGAAGAAGCTTTAGGTTTAGTCCCTAGTTTAGGGAATTGTGAAATCACTTTCTACCTGCCATCACTGACATCTCACCTGCTTTAAAGCTCAGCTGGTCAACTCTGCTAGAGGTTCACTCAGACACTGTCTGAGATACTTGGGATTTGTTTGGCCAGACAAAACAGAGACACTGAGCTCCCCATGGAAAGTAATCCAGGGTTATTCCTGTGCAGAAGTCCAAAGGCATAAATCTGAAGTCACTGGTGCCCAGGCTTGATGGATTAATCTTTATTACAGTGTCCTGTAGCAGCACAGGGCTCAGGGTGGATTTGCTATGCAGATTTTTGCCTGAAATTCTTCATGGGGATCCCCTCTGCTCTCTGGGTACCCTCCTAAATGATATTTATGTTCCTTTTGTACCAGCACAAAAGACAAATACTCCCTAAAATTCAGAGGGTGCCATGAACGAGGGGTTCATTTGGTAAACAGTGAAAGATGGTTTTGGGGACCACATCGTGCAGGAAGGGAGGTGTTGTGGAGCTGCAGAGGAGCTGTGTCCTCTGGAAACATTCCTGTGGAAGCAGGGCACTGCTGGGAAAGTTTCTTTCCTCCTTTTCTTTCCTCCTGCCCAAGTGGGATTCGGAGCTGTGCTTCTCTCCTGCTTTCTGTCCACGTGGTGAGTGAGGCTTTCTTGTCCTGTGTTTCTGACATTCAGTTCATATACGAATAGAAAAATAGCTTTAAATCATATTTAGAATAATAAGTTCTTGGTCCAAGATGGACACAAGTCATTTTTGAAGTTCCTAAGCAAGGATGGAAAATATTAAATACTTCCCCAAGCATTTTAACCACTTAGGTTCTTGATTCTCCAAGGAAAGCTTTCTTCCTCCCCGTACCTCTGTGAAATTTGGGGGTTTTTTTGCAATGTGGTTGTCATTTGAGGTCAATACTCAAAGGAAGGAAGGTGCCTCACTCACAACCCAAGCAGAGAAACAGTTAAGCATCTTAAGCTGTGTAAGCAAAAAAAAAAAGAGGGGAAAAAAGTTGCCAACATATTTTTGACAAAAGACAGGAAAATGACAGGCTGTTTGGGGTATGCAAAAAATTTTTCCTTTCATACATATTGACAGCCAGAGGGGGGTTATTATTGAGAATATGGGTAAAGTTACTGCCAGTTTCTGCTGGTACTCATGTTTAAAAAGAAACTATGGAAACCAGGAGTAGGAATATTAATTAAGTTCAAATTTGGAATGCCTTTGCCAGGAGTGGCTGCATGAATTCAATGAAGCAGCCTGTTGGGTTGCAATTCACTACGTTGTTTGCAATTTAATAGAATGCTGAACTTTTCATAAATTAACATGTTGTTTCAATAATCTGATTAAAAGGTTATATGTTGATAAGATTAGCCTTAGCTGAGTTTTTTTCCCTTCTTGCTTAAAGAACCAGTGTATATTTTCTTTCATCAGTTTGCAGCCATAAACTGTCCCTTAGGGGCAAGATCTTTGACTCCTTTCGATTTTGGAAGTGAAGATGGAGTCAGTGCAGCTGTGAATTTACATCAGTGAGGGTGTGACCCTTGTCCCCAGGTTCTGGTGACCATCTCAGTTATAAAGGTGTTCCAAAAATACTGATTTTGGAAAAGGCTTTGATTAGCTGTGGAAGATGCCTTAATCCTGTTTTTATGGAACAGGATGGGATGTGTGTTGTCTGTGGTAGCAGCCAAAGGAATGGAAACACAGAACACCAGCTGGAAATGCTTTCAAACAGAGCAAACAGGTCCATGTTTGTGCAGACAGGTTCCTTCTCTGCCCCATTCCTTGTGTGCTTTCTCTTCTACCTGGGTCTGGTCCCACAGCTCTCATCCATGTCCAGCTCTCCACAGAACCTGCACATCCAGGTACATCAGCTGGCATCACAGTTCTTGGGCAGAAACAACCAAAAGCCCAAGAATGACCTGAATTTTACATCAGATAAGGAAAACCAGAAACATGGAAAATCAGGTGCTTAATTATAAGTTGGGGCCCAAACAGCAGCCACTTCTTTTAACTATTCCCATAAATTATTCCTGATTTATGTCCCAATCCTGAGCTGGGACATACACATTCAATGTTAATGTTATTGACCAAATCTCCCTATCCCATAGGAAGAGACTTTCCAAGTGGCAACTCTTACTTTGCCCAACTTGCAGCTCAACCAGGGGAAGGTGGGAAAAGTGGCAGAGGGAGAGGTGGGGGACAGAGCTTGAAGGCTGAATGTTGGCTGTCCGGTGTGCAGGAGAACAGGTGAGTTATCCAAGGGATGCTGCTCTGCTTTTAGGAGCACAGTGAAATGCATCCCAGGTAATTCCCTCAAAACCCTTCACGAGGAAGTCGGTGGTTCAGGGAGGCTGCCAGGTCTGTGGAAGAACAGAGCAGCTGCTCCGGTTTTTAACTGCCTTACATCTTTGTGGTAAGAGTGGGGACTGTGTTCAGAAAGCACTTATTAAGCCAAAAATAACCCCCCATTTTTCTGTGAAAAGCAAGTTATAAATATAATCACAGTCAGCAGTAGATCTCAAATCTAAATTGCATGCTTTGCTGAGAGTTTTTTTTTTCCCCAAGCAGAGGTGAGGAGATGGCAAAGATGCACTTCCTGGATGTGGTAGAAGGGAGGCAGCCTTGTTTCAAGTAATGCTGCTTCTGGGCGATAATCCAAAATGCACAGTAGGCAGAAGTTAAAAGGAAGTGCTTGCTTTTAGGTTTTTAAACTATATCCCTTAATCCTGGGTGATGATTGACAATCATGATTTAGAGTATGAGGTGCCCCTTTCTAATCCGGCAAGTTTGATGTTATTTGCGTATCTAGTATGGCTTTATTCAACTAAAACTAAATGGGAGCCTGTGCAATTGATGCCACATTTCAGAGATGAGTCCTGGACTGCGAGTCTATTTACAGATTAGTGGATACACAGCTTCCGTAGTAGTGGCCTTTTTTAATGCATGTGTGTGTGTCATTTAAAGATTCCAAAAGGGAAATTTACAATTAAAATGTTTCTTGCTGGGTAAGAATACTAGTGGGAGACTTTTTACAAAATTTAATTCACCGTGAAGAGAAGCAATATACAAGATTATATTAATCCTAGTTTGATAATTATAGTAAAATAAAAATACATGTTTGTATTTAATAGTGATAGAAAAGCTATCGTTTATTGGCTTTGTGTTTCTATTATAACATATGTGCTTGATCTTAGCTCCAGCAGAAATGCTTCTCCTCTTGCTGAAGTTTGCAGCAAGAGAATGTAAATTGAAGAGGACAAAACAGTTAATGAGTATTTGCCCAGGGTTTGTTTTTTGTAAAGGTGAGCTGACACTTCTTATCTCCTGCCATCAGCAGCTTTTAAATCAATTTTGCTTAAAGAAAAGTAGTAATAGATCATGATACATTAGAAATGGCAAAGAGAGGAAGCATCTGGGGGGGGAAAAAGCTGGATATAACTTAAGCATGTAAAGCTTTGCAGCATCTTCTGCATTTTCCAGGGTTTACTGTTGATTTACCAAATGCAGAGCAGCTAAGATGCACACTCTTGCTGATTGAAGCTTGGCATGTATATTTAGCATTAATCACAAGCAGCTGTGGTGGAGGGAAACCTTCTTTCTAGCCAGCCAGATTATATTAGATTAAAATGATCCATATGTAAGGTGTTGCAATACCTACTACTGGGGCAGGAGGGAAATCACATTATACTTGCAACTAGATTAACACAGGGATTGATCTGACAAATAATTCTCTCCTGCTTTTTATTTTGTCATGTGGGAGAAAAGAAAATGTTGCTAGACCAGTGAACTGCCTCGACAGGCACAGCTCTGCAATTGCTTTGGCCACACTTGCCAGCTCCTGGAGTTGACAGAGGATCCCAGAAGAGCCTGATGCCATGGGAATCATTTATTCATTTAGATTGGAAAAGGCCCTGAAGATTATCGAATCCAACTGTTAACCCAGCACTGCCAAGCCACCACTGACCCGTGTCCCCAGGTGCCACATCTACAAAGTTCCTCCAGGGATGGGGACCCCATCACAGCCCTGGGCAGCCTGTCCAGGACTGGACAACTCTTTTGGTGAAGAATTTTTTCCTACCATTGAATCTAAACCTCCTCTGGTGCAAAGTTCCTCCAGGGATGGGGACCCCATCACAGCCCTGGGCAGCCTGTCCAGGACTGGACAACTCTTTTGGTGAAGAATTTTTTCCTACCATTGAATCTAAACCTCCTCTGGTGCAACTTGAGGCTGTTTCCTCTTGTCCTGTCCCTGTTCCCTGGGAGCAGAGCCCGACCCCCCGGCTGCCCCCTCCTGTCAGGGAGTTGTGCAGAGCCACAAGGTCCCCCCTGAGCCTCCTTTTCTCCAGGCTGAGCCCCTTTCCCAGCGCCCTCAGTTGCTCCTGGTGCTCCAGACCCTTCCCCAGCTCAGTTCCCTTCTCCAGACACACACTGCATCCCCTCAGCATCTTTCTTGTTGTGAGAAGCCAAAAATTGACCCCAGCACTGGAGGTGTGGCCTTGCCAGTGCCCAGCACAGGGGACAGTCACTGTCCTTCTCCTGCTGACCACACTGTCCCTGGTCCAGGCCAGGTGCCATTGGCCTCTTGGCCACCTGGGCACACCTGAGCTCATGTCCAGCTGCTGTCACCAGCACCCCCAGGGTCTTTCCCTCTGGGCAGTTTCCAGCCACTCTGCCCCAGCCCGGAGATGCAGGAGCTGTTGTGACCCACGGGCAGGACCCAGCCCTTGGCCTTGTTGAACCTCACCCCGCTGGCCTCAGCCCGTGGATCCAGCCTGGGCAGATCCCTCTGCAGAGCCTTCCCATGGGAAGTATCTGAACCCCAGTGACAAAATCCCCTCTGCAGGGCGCACAGATGCCTGTAAACCACGACAGGCCCACGGCTGGATGGGGTTGGGTGCAAAGTTTTGCCCCTTGGATGCTGGAGAAGCTGGCTGCCAGCTGGGAAGGGGATCCCCATGGCTGGATGGGGCTGGGTGCAAAGTTTTGCCCCTTGGATGCTGGAGAAGCTGGCTGCCAGCTGGGAATGGGATCCCACTGCTGGGGCAGCACCAGCTGGGGAAACAGGCTGCCCTGGATGGGAACCTGCTGTGCCAGACCTCGTGGGAGTGTGGCACCAGGAACGGGGCCTAAGCACGTCCTGTGTGCTTGCAGACCTCCTCTGTGAGGGCAGGGGTATTTTCCTTTGTGGCCTGAGACTGGCAGCAGAGAAAAATACGTGATGTTTTCTGTACTGTCCTGGAGAAACAATAGCTCAATAAAATATTGCACAGAGCTAAGGAGCGGGGAGATGGGGGGCTGGGCTGGATTTGCATAAGGCCGGTGTAGGAATTTGGCTGCCAGCGAGGCAGGGGGAAGCAGGGGGCTATAGAATTCCCTCTCTTGATTGTGAATAGCACCGGGGGCTCCACGCTGAACTACTGGGATGGAGCCATGGTGGGCCTGGGCATGCTTCCAGCACGCTCTGTCACAGAGGAAATTCCTCCCTTCAGTAGTTTTGTCTGAGCAAAGAGGACAGGGCCGGGATCCTGATTATCTGGGACCCTTGAGGAACCCATCTATATTGTCATCTTGTTACTGGGTTTGCTGATCTTTAAAAATGTTTTCTTTTATTTTCAGAGCCTCTAATGGCATCAGGTTTTGGGACAGCACAGGGCACTCTCTGAAACAGGTTTTGTTCTGGCATCCATTCATCCTCATGCTAAGATCACCTCCCTGATACTTTTCTGCACTGAGTGGGAAGCTCAGAGCAGGCTCCTGTACCCTGAAATTACCAGCTGGTGTCTCATACTCTTGCAGTGCTGTGCTGTTGCCCCGTGCTGCTCTCCTACATCATGAGCCAGCTGTTGACCCCTTCACCCAACAGCCACGTGCTTTCCTTTTTCTTGTTTTTGTTTGCACTGTACTGATGCCTAAAGAGGCCAACCTAGAAACAGAGACTGGACAGGAGGAAGGGAATAAAGGTGGATATTTATTTGAAAGGCCTTCAGAGGCACACCCTGGGCAGGCCAAAGGCTACACCCAAGATGGACCCCGAGTCACGAGTTCTTCACACTTTTATAGGTTTTCTCCATTTGCATCTCAACCCAATTTCACCAATTAAACTTTAGCTAATGATGGAATTTCCCCTCAGCTTGCCCCCCTTCTCAAGATGCTGGGTTACACATTTTGGGCCTATGTAGGGAAAGGCCTCCTGCGCTGGACGGTNTCTCATGGTCAATCCACTTCCTTCACCCACCTGCTGCTCAGATTGTTTTTCTTTCTCCACCTGGCTTGTGTCGCCTAAGATCTGGTGGCACAAGGAATTTGAATCCTGCCACACTCCGAGAGCTCTGCCAGCATAGGTATCATTGTACCTTTCTAACATAATTTGTCAAATATTTGAAGATCATGGTATGGTCTGAAGATTGTTTTTATGCCTGCTGAGCTGGTGTGGTCTCCAAACAAACTCTATGGGTGATAAAGCTTAAAGAAGCATTTATTTTACCTTTAATATTCTATACACTAATGTACTTAATTGATGTGCCCAAAAGGTATGGGTAGGAATTTTGATGTTTCAGTCCACTTACATGTGAAAAATGCAGGGAATACTTTGGTTTATACCAGGACTTAGATGTCTGCAATTTTTTTTCTACGAAGGGACTCCATTTTTGAGGAGATCTCGGGCTGCATCTGCAGCTGAATGCTGCAGCATCATTGTTCTGTAACAGTGCTGCAGCTGGAGGCAAAGCAGGGCAGGGACTGCAAATCACTCTCAGTAAGTCAGGACTGGAGAGATCTAAAAGGCATCGAGATTTGGACTTCTGATTCCACTCAGGAATCCCTGAAAATTAAATCTGTTGAGCTCAGTTGAAGCCTTTCCTGTTTAATGAGTACTCTGGGTACCTGGAACACGTGCCAGTGAACCTTGATAACCTATTCCATAGCTTATGGTTTATTATCTTTCCTTGTATCCCAGAGAATTCCAGCAAGCTGTTGTACCAAGAATCAGGTGGACAACATTGGGGTCTCAGCACTGTTTAGGTGTGAAATCAGGAGAGCTGCCTGTGAAACCTCTGTCCCTGCAATCACTCTCTCCTCAAGGTGTGTGTTTCTCGAGCTGAATTGGTGGGGGAAAAAAAAACAACTTTCCTATTTGAATTTGGGCTGGTTTTAGGGATTTTTCTGCCTGTAAAGCCAGGTGTCCTCATGCCATAGGTGCAATGCCAGGGCGTCTTCCAGAGGGTGGAAATGATAACCACAAGTGTCCAGAGCAACTTTGACAGGTTATGATCTTCCACGTTCAGGAATCTGATCTCTCTGTGTTGGGAAAGGCAAACTGTGGTGGTGAACTGCTGTTTTCTCCATATGTAGGTCATAACTTGAGCAGGACTTGTCGTCACTCTCAGATTAAACGCTGCTACCATTCTTGTGGGATAACTCTGTTTTCCACCCATGTGCAAACCATCTGTTTCTTGTAAATTTGTAGATATAAAGCGTGGCTGTTTGGACAATTGATGTCTTTAAAAGATGTCTTGTTCTGTACGTCTCAATGAGATTTAAAAAATCAATCAAAGCCTGAAAACTATATACTTTCCCCAACCCTAATGAATGCGTGTCTCTAAGCGAAATTGCAGCTTGCATTATATTTTGAATTAATTGGCAAACAGTTACATAAAGAGATCATATTAAGGTCTCTGAAGAAGGAAGCTGGGTTAAGAATGAGCTTTCATCTCTAAATCTGCTTTTTCTGACTTTTTAAAAGCTTGATTTGTCAAGATGTAGTTGACTTCTGTTTTGTGTATAGATTTTCTGTCTTTGTTTTTCTTTTAAACAAAACATGTCAAGGGGAAGCCAATATAACATCAAAGCACTAAAATAAAGAGCTTTAAGGGAAGGAAAAGAGAGATGTTAAGATTAGGTGAAGGAGGGAAGGCAAAGGTGTGGAGGAGATATAAATCAAGTAAATAAAGACATGGCAGTGAACTACTCTGATGAGACACAAGGCTAATTAAAGAAAAGGAACAGATTTAATTATTCTCAGATATTTTACAAGGCACAAGAATGAGGTTAGTGGTAATCTCAGTCCTGCTGCAACTCAAAATTCTTTTCCTTTTGCTTTTTTTTAATCTTGCCTTATGAAGGCACTGAAAGCCTCCCTGGGTTCTGGGGAGTCATGTGCTATTTTCCAAGGTGTAGCAATGTTTTCCTGGCCCTGCTTTCCACTTGATGTTCAAGGAATCATATTTGAGACCTGGGTCTTACACATATTCCTGGATGAACCCTATTTTACAACTCAAATTGTGGGCCACACCATGAATTCCCGTGAATCCAAACTGACCTGAAAATGAAGTGCAAATAGGACAGTGGAGCTGGGGAAGGGGTTGGAGACCAAGGGCCTGCAAACTTGGCTTTGCAACCCCTGACTCATCAGTGCCTAAATTGGCTCAAACAGGTGTGTTAGAAGGGACCTAAAAACCATCTTGTTCCACCCTCTTCCCAGGGCAGGGGCATCTTCCACTATCCCAGGTTGCTCAGAGCCCTGGAACATTTCCAGGGATGGGGCAGGCACAGCTCCTCTGGGCAACCTGTGCCAGGGCCTCAGCACCTTCAGAGTCAGGAATTTCTTCCCAATATCCCATCTCACCCTGCCCTCTGTCAGGGGGAAGCAATTCCCCCTTGTCCAGACACTCTACATCCTTGTCTGAAGTCCCTCTCCCCCTCTCTTGTAGGCCCCTTTCAAGTATGGCAAGGCTGCAATAAGGTCACCCCTGAGCCTTCTCTTTTCCAGGCAATCTGGGGAAGAGAATCTTCATCTGCCTCACCTGAAAAGGAAGGAATTTGTAAAGCTCATATTTTGAAAACCAGGCCCATTCCCACCCAAACCTGGGGGGCAGGTGGCACACAGGAACAGGAGCTGCCTCTGCAGAAGTTAATGCCAAACCTTCCGTGGTCCAGATACTTGCAGACCTGTTTTGTCACCACCAAAAAAGAAAGAGCTCTGTGACAGGTTCAGCTTTCAGACAAGATGCCTTTCTCCCCCCTCACACTCCTCACCCCCTCCTCCTCCTCCTCCTCCTCCTCCTTTCCATCCATTCCCCTCATCCTCCCAAGAAAACTCGTGCACGCTCGCCTCTTGCGCCGCCTTGGCACTGCATGAGAATCCTTGCAGCTAAAGGAAAGAAAGGGAAAAATCCTGAAAGCCATGCTTTTCCCAGCAGGTTGGCACCACTGCTCCGGCTTTCATCCGCGGGAGCAGCGTGCCAATCTCACGCCAGCACAAACAGATGTGACTCTAGAGCTTTGAGTGTCCAATGAAAGGGGCATTGCTCGCTCTGAAAGCCGCCAAAACGCACCGGCCTTAGGATTTTCCACTGAGACAGACGGTTTTCTCAGAGCTCTGCTTCAAGGTGCCTGGATTTGGGGTTGACTTATTTATTTCTTTCCCATTTTCCTTTGTGCCCTGACATTATTCCGAGGTTCAGCACACGATTCCTGGCTCAGGAGAATGTCATCAGACCAGGTTAAGTGCACGGCAAGGCCGCTCTACGTACACAATGCAGGGCTGGATGGATGGATGGATGGGATAAAATGTATTCCACATGCCCCAGGAGCTCACGTGTATTGAGAACTCGTGCAACAGATAAACTGTATTTTAATTTTCACAAAACCAGTCCGTTTTCATGCCATTTGAGATACATAAAGCAGTGAAATACGCACGATTCCGTACGCTCCGCTGAATCAGAAAAAGGAGGTGCTTAGTTGGCAAAACCACTTAATCCAGACATCTACAAGGGAAATCGTGTAAGTCCAACGATGCTTAGTGGCAATGAGTGCCACTTAATAGGGATTGTAGTTCTGCTTAACTGGGACACCTCCAGATGATTTAGGAGGCTTAGTGGAACGGGGTGAACAATTTGCAGGCTGTATTCTTCCAAACACATCCCTTTTTCTCACGTGCAAAAAAAAATTCCCCAAGTGGCCTGCAATATTTGGGGTGCTGTTTGCTCCTCAGAATTTTGCAAAGGCTTCCTAAGGGCTTCTCCTGGCATGACCTGTGAGGGTGCTGGCGCCCTGGCAGAGGGTGCCCAGAGAAGCTGTGGCTGCCCCTGGATCCCTGGAAGTGTCCAAGGCCAGGTTGAATGGGGCTGGGAGCAACCTGGGACAGTGGAAGGTGTCCCTGCTCATGGCAGGGGATGGAGCTGGATGGTCTTTAAGGTCCCTTCCACACCAATCCATTCTGGAATTCTCTGTGTTTTCACAATAAGAAATCACTGCTTGCCCATGAGTCTGAGCTGAGAGTTTTCCACAGTGGATTGGCCACATTTTTGTTAGACAACAGGATCTGCTGTGATCACCTGTCCTAACACCTGGCTAATTTTAGCCAGAGAATGCAGTCCTGAGATCTCTCCATCAGGCCCATCAATGTTAGGTTGCAATACAGTTCAGCTTTTGTCATGGTAAGAGTCACAAAACTGTCTCCCCTCCTCAGTGATGCCTTCCTGGTGCTCAAGCTTTATATCAGAGGTTAAATCCCTTCAGACCCAGGAGCCTTGTGCCAGGGTGAGAGAAGCAGCAGCTCTTCACTGCTGAATCCTGTTGGGAAGAAATGATGTGGCTGAACTGTGTTCTTCAAGACAGGAACATTTTTGTTTGAAACATCCTGGAGGTTTTTTTGACTAACCTGGCTTGGAAAGCTGGACACACCACGATCTCCTTTGGCACTATTTCATCAGCTTTCAGTTTTACTCCTTAAGGCCTCCAACAGCATCGGAGTCCTGCTCCACAAAGCAAAAGGTAAATATATGCTGAGAAACTATTTCCTAAATAACTTGGGATTTGGATAGACTGAAGAGACAACCAAAAGCAAGTTGTATTATCCCCATTCTATGCAGCGAAAGCTGCACCTTGGAGGGATTAAACAAGTTCTTCAAAACTCAGAAGTAGGATCAGGACCTGAACTCTTGTGACTTTGCTGCCCAGTCCCATCTTAACTGCAAGTCTCACTCCCTCCTGAAATAAGGAATGCTCAAGGTAAGATTAGGCTCAGACTGGGAAGCAAACCCAATGCTGAGGCAGCGGACAAGATGTTCTTGTGAATTTTTAATGGTTGGCTGTGTGGACATGTGTGTAAGGCAATAACCTGAGGAATTCTGCCCTACATTTTGGAAACTGTTGTAGCTTTGCAGCTCTTGGAACGAGTCTCGAGTGAAAAATCTGTTCTGCTGCATGTTGTCTATCATGTTCCCTCTAGATAAAGCTTTAAATCTGTGAACTTAGTGGCTGTTATTCCAGGAATTTCTCCTTGGAACCAGCTGACAGTATCCCTAATATTTGGCTAGAAAAATATCTTTTCTGGAAAAGACTAAGACAGTGCAAGGTGATTTCAAATTGATTGTTGCCTGTTCCCATGTTATACAAATACATATACATATCCTCTGTAATTTTAATGCCAGAAAAAAAATTTCAACGTTTAGCTAGCCCCTTACAAAATAACTTTAAACTTTAGCAGCTTGAAGATAAAAATTTCTTTTCTTGTAAATCTGGTTCATAGGTATTGGTTTCTTCTCGGAACTACCAGTGTGAGTTTAATTCCAGGGAAAAAGAACTATGCTAAGTTGTTTAAAAAAGGACGTAAAATTAAAGATGGAGCAAATGGAGAGCTTTTCTTTTCTCTTCAGGAAAGGCAGGACAGGAGAGAAAAGCTGCAGTTAAAGGTAATTCCTCTTTTTCCTATGAAATTGGTCCAGATCCACACTGTATAATCTTTCCCCCTGTTCTTTTATTCACCTCGGGCTTGAAATGTTTTTTAAGGTCTGTCCAGTGGGAGGTGAAGTCCATGTTTCTAGAGAAGGATTTTTACTTTCACTGGTGTGTCTTAAGGGCTCTGCTGCTGAAATAGAAGGAAAAGTCAAATTTTTATGCATTGCAGTCTGTAAATTCTTGCTGTGTAGTCAGCTGCCTTCACAGCTGGCACATCCAAAACAAATGTCTGATGGTTGCTGTGATTTTACTTTGCCCCTTGGGACAAGTCAGGAGCTGGGCCTGGCTATCAATGCTTTAAAATTGTGTCCAGTTGTGAAACTGAGGGGAGAAATAACTTGGAAAATTTAGGAGCTTGGAAGTGTGTTGAAAGTCAGCTACAAAACAGGAAGTTTTTAAGAAAGGAACAGAGTTTTCCATTGATTGTATAAGCTATAACTCTGTTGATTTAACCCCTTCTTTTGGAATGGAGCGAGTTGCTTCATCTACCACACATTGATGGAGAGCTGAGAGACAGCAACTATCCAAGGCTGGACCAGGAAAATAAATCAATAATGATTAATAGCACAGAGTGATTTTCATGAGCTGTTTGGCAGGGAAGGAACCTGAACTGGATGTTGATTCACCAGCAGGACCTGGAGACCTGTCATGGGACTGCAGCCACTGTGCTAGTGCTCCCTGATGGAGCAGGGAAGGAATCTCACAGCCCAACTCTTCCCTCTCTTTCCAGCCTTTTTGTGACTGGACCAGTCAGAGCAAAGTTACTCCACCCCTGTGATGTGATTTTGGAGATGTTCTTGGAGTGTCCTGTGCAGGGCCAGGAGATGGACTCCATGATCCTTGTGAGTCCCTTCCAACCCAGGATATTCTGTGATTCTGTGATGACAACATCGTCCAGCTGCTGGCAATAGCAAAATGAACTTTGAAGGGCAGAAATATTCTGCATCCAGTGGCCAACTGATGTGATCCTAATGGAAAATGGAATGCAAGGAAAGGGGTTGTACATGGGTGGTTTGAGTGTCATCTGGAAACTGCAGATTTTCTTACCCTTGGGTGGAATTAGTCCTGATTTCCACAAGGGAGGGAGTGACAGAGGTGTTCATGTGTAAAACTCCACACACGTTTCAGTCCTTGTGCAGCACCAGGGAAAACCTGCCTTTGTGTAACTTCTATTCCATGGCAAATAGTGTAACCTGAAAGTGGTGTTTGGTTTGATAATGAAAACAATGTTTTATGCCATGATGGTCCCAATTCCACAGCTGACTGCAGGGTCATTTAACAAATCTTTCACAAGCAGAAGATCTCTTTAATAAAACTCTCCCTCTTCTCTCCCTTTTGTTGTTTCTTTAACAATGAGACAAACTGAGCAGTCAGAACACATGAACTTAAAATAACTTAAAAGCCATTGTGTTTGGAAGTCAACTGCTTCCCAAGCCATGATGACAAAAAGTTTCCCAGTTAGTCCAGAGAATTTTTTGAGGTGGGTTTGTTTGGGGTTTTTTTTTTGTTTGTTTTTGTTTTGTTTTGTTTTGTTTTGTTTTTTTGCTGTCATTTCTGTCCTGTTAATTTGAGCAGAAACTGTAATTAGATGTAAGTGGTCTTGTTCCCACAGAAATGAATGGCAGCATCTGGAGAGAGACAACCGTTCCAAATGCTTTTGGCTACCAGCTCTCCACAAGTCACCGGGATGGAGCAAGGGCCGGAATCCAGACTTCTGTCGGCCTAATTTTGTATCTGTGGAAGCACAACACTAAATCCAGTATTCAAACGGGTGTAGGAGAGAGCACATTCCAGACTTTTATGTTGCCTGCTCCTCCTGGGAGGCCAATCCCCGCTGTGTCTCCGGGTGGGATTGGATGACCAGAGCTCGGAAAGGAGGGACGCTGGGCAAAGGTTTCTGGTGAGTTTGGTTTTGTTCCACCCTTTTCCTTTTCCATTTCATTATCCATCTTGACAGTAACTGGGCTCTGCTTCCCCAGACAGGAGCAGGGCTGTGTTTGTAAACAGTAATTGAGTTAAAAGATGTTTTGTGTCAGAGCTGAACTCGTTTCTTTCTCTGCTTTCTCTGCAGAAGGGGCGGCTCCGGTTCGAGGTGTGGCCCCTCTCTGCCTCGGAGCTCCGGGGCTCTACAAGGTCACACAGCTCCTTATCACCACCAAAATACATCTTCCGTGGATGTATTTTATCACAATCAGCACCAGGGTGCTGCATTTTTATCAAACTTTCTGTCCCCTAAAGCAGAATCAAACTTGAAGCTGATAGTGCTCTTTGGGAGTAAACATTTCCATTCAGCCTTCCCGGTTAATTGAAATGGGATAAAAATGCTTTTCCTTTCTTCAGTTTTTTAAACTTCTCTTTCTCGTTATGATCAGGAGGAACCTGCAATCTTTCAGAAGCATTTTCCTCTCTGGCCTTGTCCTACATGGCATTGCAGCCTCACTCACTTGATACTTTGTGTGACCTCTACAGGTTCAGGACAAACACACTGGCACTTCTCAGTGCCTTTTATTAAACTTTTATTAAACTTTTTCACCATGCAAAGCCAATTATCTTGTTTTACCTCACTAACACTGATGAAAACAGAGTCTCCTCTCTACTTGCTGCTGCTCTCCAGGGCTGTGTCTTGTTTCTTTAAAATATGCAAAAGGAGGGGGAAGGAATTTAGACTAAAATTTTTTAGAGCTGCCTGAAAGATTTACAGGAACGGTTCCCATGAGTAATGGGACTTGTGTCTCTAAACCCTTTCAAAACTCTCAAATCTCTGACTTCTGCTGTTGTGGAGGCATCAATGATGGCCCAGTAAATGAGGGGAATTGAGATTTACAGCTGAAGGGTTGTCTCAAACTTACTGTTGCGTATAAAAGCAAATACAGTGTTTCTTCCCCAAAGCCAGGGTGCTTACCCTGAGTGCAGAATGAAAGTCTGAGCATTTACAAGTAAATCTGTTATTCAGCGTGGGAATTAAATTAAATTATTCATCCTTTAAGAAATTTAGGAATGTCAGACTATTCCTTCCTTGATAATTTCAGGAGTGTGGTGGTAAAGTAACTTCAGCCTTGTGACATGGGTGAGGTTCAGGGACATGTTTTCTCTGTATGTTGGACTGTTTCCATAAAATTATTATTTTGCACTCCCAGATAGTTATATCCTGTGGACAGCACTTCATATTGTTTGATTTAGAGAATAATCACAGTATCACAGAAATGTTAGGGTTGGGAAAGACCTCCAAGATCATCAAGCCCAACCTTTGCTCCAGTCACCACCTTGTCAACCAGCCCAGGGCACTGAGTGCCACATCCAGTCTTTCCTTGGATACATCTGGGGTGGTGACTCCACCACCTCCCTGGGCAGCCCATTCCAGTGCTTAACAACCCATAATAATAGTAATAATAACAATAACAATAACAATAACAATAACAATAACAATAACAATAATAATCAGTCTGTTTCAAAATCGTTTTATTCCTGGATTTGCAGCCCCTAGAAACTTTTGTTTACTGTTAAAAGTTGCCCTTTCTTCTCTTTGTCAAGGATATGCTGGTAATTCTCAGTTCTCATGGAAGTCTAAGTTTTTACGTTTGATTTTATTACTTTATCTTCTGGTTGTTCGCTGGGACAAATGTCTTGGCCACCCCAGAAATGCCTTACTGGCCTTTCTTCAGTCCCACTCAGCATTTGCATTCTATTGCTACAATTTGGATTTCATTATGCTCACTTTGTCTGGCTGTTCCTGTATTTTCCATACTTTCCTGTTAGACCATCTACAGGCACATGGTCTGAACTTGGGATTCCTGTCAGTTTTGAAAGGATGGGATTTTTTGGTTCTATACATCCAGATACAGCCATCCGTACAGGAACAAGATCCCTGCACTGTTCCAGTTTGGTGCTTTTCTAATGTCAGTGATGGCAGTCTGAAGATGCCTGATGCCCACATTAAATTCCATCAGAATCCGTGGTCACATACATGAGGAGGAGTTTTCATTGATTTATTGGTTGTTAGGAGACCAAGAGTGTTCTTTTTGAATTGTTCCCTTGCACAAGTGTCACTGGCATGGGGATCTGAGCTGCCTGAAGTGTTACCTTTGGTTGGTGTGAGCTACACAGCCTTAGCCAAACTCTGACCTGTCTCTTGCCATTTCCTCTGGCATCGTCCTGTTCTGGTGCAGGTTGGTTGTGAAGTGCAGGAGAAGACTTTTGGTGATGATAATTTAGACTACAAGAACAGAGAGATGATCTAGGTGACTAAACCTAATTATTGATTTTTTAAAGGTGCTGTGAAACCCGCCCAGCCCAGGACAGCTCTTAGTCCTGTTTTACTGTCCCCTCATGTTGTGACTGTCACACAGCAGGCATGAGGGAAGCAGGAGAACACCAGGGAGCAGAATATCTCCAGTCATTCTCAGCTGAGGACTGTACTCCCAACAAAATCCTTTTCCTTAGTGTGTAGCAGAGCTGGGTTGTGGCGAAGGTGCTGCTGATAACTGAAGAATTGAAGAGACCTCCTGGGTCAGAGCTTTAGGTCACCTCCTGACTTGTACAGTGATGAAATGCCATTCTTAAACAGATCAAGGTCCATTTTAATCCTGGCTGGGGTTTGTTTTCTTGGGAAGAGGGAGAGCTGTCCTGCTAGTCCACTTACCCAGGCAACTCCATCCCCTCTCTGATCTTACCCATTGAAACCTTCCTCTAATTCCCAGTCTAAATAAGATCAAGGTTCTCTTATGCTCATGTGCATTACTGCCCTTTGGCATCAGTAATTTCTCCCTGTAGGCATTAAATCTCCAGATTTACTCACAGCAGATCTGTTCCCTCCCAGCCTGGTGGTGTTAAGGCTGGGGAATTATTGTTTATGTGCCGTGCTGCCCCATCAATCCCTGTGACAAAGCACGATCCCACTTCTCAAAGAGCTGTTGGATATCTGAGGCTGCTTTAATAAGGAGTCACTTAGCTTTGCTCTCCACCAGCTCGTGCATTATTCCCTGAACAAAGCCTCTTGGGTCTGTGGAGAGCCTGGAGCTGGGCTCAATGTCAGAGTGACATCCAGTGGAAGAGCAGTGGAGCATCTCCACAACACACCCACCTGGCAACATCTCGCCTGTCATTGCTTTAAATTCCTCTTCTCCTTGCTCCACTGAGCAGGGCAAAAACTTGCCAAGGTCAACGAGTGGTGAGTGAAATGGGTTTTGTTGTGAGACCTGTCAATGCTCTTCAGCTTCCTTGCAATAACAGGGTGACTCCCGTGGTGCCTGGGACTTGCACCTGTCCTCCTTCTGAGAGCAACACACTCCTGCTATCCTAAAATGCCACTCTCAGGGCATCAAGAGTTGATCTGTTGGGAACACCAGGGTCTCAGGGCCAGCTGTTCAGTTCTAAGTATCATCTCCACTGACTGAAAGCAGCTCTGATGATCCACACTGACTGCTCTCACCAGATAAACCCCCTTTTTTCAGTTATTCTCTGCAAATTCAGTGATTCTGGCTGACCTGGGAACAGAACAAAATGGATTATCATAATAAATCGTAACTGGGAGAGGAGAGGCCCCTGTAGTTTGGCCACTTAATGTTTAACTTCAAGTGGGAAGGGGTGGGGGCGAGCAAGAGATGCTTTGGGACTTTGCCCACATTAAATACGTGGTGGGCAAAATGAACCTTTCTTTCCCACTTCCAGGTGGTTCCCACATGGCTTTCTTTTCTTTCCATGATCCATCAGCAACAATGCCTGGGATTCACTCCTTTCTCTTGCCCTATTTGCAGGGTTTGATCACCAGCACACCTCATCCAGTGGGATGTAAATGACTCCTGACGGTGGGCAGGCAGCAGGTGCTGCTTCAATCCCATGGCAAGAAGAAGGAGAAATTTCAATTATTGACCCATTAATTATGGTGAGCTTTTATCATCGTCATCATTTTAATTCTCCAAAGTAGGTGTTGAGCTCGTGGATTCTGGAGGACTTGGGGATCCTGGGAGAACCTTTGACCAGGAAGGTTTTCCCCAGCTCCTCCAGGTGTCTTAGAGGCAAACAAGAGAAGAGCTTGGTTCACTGGAGGAAGCACCAAGTGTTTAAGGTAATTTGAAATCCTTTATCTGTCAGTGTTCTTGACAGCAATCAAGCACAATAGAAAATAAATAAATAAATAGAAATCCCGTAGCCATGGAAGCACACTTTAGATCAGATTTCTATTTGCATGCTTCATACATATACATAAAACATATTTCATGTACCAAGTTAAATAATGCACAATGCTTAAACTATTCTTACTTTTTATCCTTTGGTTATTGTAATTACAAGTAATTTTGTGAAGGATTTTCTATTTTTAAGAAATCACACTTTTGTACTTGATCCAGCTAACAGGATTTTCTTACATTACTTCATAAAGAGACCATCTTTAAACTTCTAATGTTATTTCTTATTCATTAGTACATATGCCTGTAGGGTATGTTCATAAATGGGTTAAAGTTACAAAGTTATGCTTATAAAAGCTCATGGTAATTTGGAGTATCAGGAGGATTTATTAATTTTGAAATCTTAAAAGAGCAAAAGCTAAAATGAGATTGGATTAAGTATATTCTTGCATGCAGTTATTCTAAACACCCTTAAGGACCGCAGACTAACTTACAGAGGACATTATGCAAATATGAATATATCTCTAAGTGCCTCATAGGCTTGCTGATGTAATATTTTACATGGTTAGTTAAGTACATCAAGTAAAAGGTTTGACCTTGATATACTGTAAAAGGTACTTATCCCACAACACCCAATTGTTTTCGGTGCCATTGTGAAATGCATCACTCCAACGTGCAAACAATTTTGTGCACAAATCTCATTAAATGTAGCTCCAGCAGCCAAACAGCTGTCCACAACACCCCATCTCTTTAGAAGACCAAGGAGCTGCTTTATAATTTATCTTTATCAAAATGCCATTTGCATTTATCGACAGCACCAGGCTGTACTTATGTAGTGAGAAGACAATTTCTTGGGAGGACAAATAGAGTTTCCAGGCTTTATTGCTGGCACCTGTTCCCATTACACAGTTCAATTTTATTTTTTTGAGGACACATAGAAGGTGGAAAATTACAATGCCCTGAAGTCAAATGATGTTTTGGGGAAGGTAAACAAGCTCCAGGTTCAACTTGAGCTTGGAATTTCTGCAGATTCTTGGCTTTAGTTGTCTCTTTGATTATGCAGAAATAAGCTTGACTATAGGGACTTAAATGTTATGTTTTCCTGTGTCCCCACTTTTCCTGCTCCCACTCCATTCCATGTGTACATATATATATGTGTGTGTGTATATATATTTATATACCCATATATTTATATTCCATTGAGGTGGTAATGAAACAGAACAGAAAAGTGGATTGCTAAACGTTGTGTGTTATCTTTTCTGTATGTGTATCTGAAGGGAAGATTGGCTGATGTGGCACCTGCAGATTACTTTAGGGTAAATCCTTGTTTGTTCTGTTTAGCATTTCTGTGGTTATCACTGACTGAACTGGAGGGAGAGACTCTGTGGATGGATGGGGTGGGTGTGGATTCCTTATATTAATTAGATGGAAAAAACAGATATCCAGTCTTGCACACCAAGACACCAGCCCCCTTCTAAAGCCTGCATCATATCAAGAACTTCCTGTGGGGCTCAAGCAGTAAAGTGTATAATCTCTCTCAAGTCCCTCCAGAGTGACCAAAGTGCTCCAAAAATATTTCTGGTTTATTATGCTGGGCTCTAAATACCCAGTTGGGATTGCCTTTCCCGTGTGGTGCTTTGACAGTGATCAAATAGTTGTGTTTATAACCCAAAAAAGGAATTAAATAGTGCAATTTCATCAGGGTGATGTTGATGGTGTGAGATATCACACTCCAGGTTGTGTTCTTCCATTAGGTCTGTCTTAGGAGAGTCATTAATTAGCTGTAAAGTACTACTGAGAATATTTCATTAGCATTTGCCAGCTGCCTGGGAAAACTTGACCTGCTGGATGTGGCACAGAATGAAATTTTATTGCAGAAAAAACCCCAGAACATCCCTGTATGAGTAACACCTACTTCTGTGCCTGCCAGCCGTGTTGTGGTTTTGCTCAGTGGAAAAAAAAACAATGGAAAACCAATGGTTTCCATATCAGTTCAATGTTCCTTAGCTCTTCTGTATAGGACGAAGTTATTTTCCAAACTGAGAGTGTAATTTGTGGTGAAACATAAACTCTTGGATCTGTTTGGTTTGGGGCTGTCCTATATTGGAGTTTGTGTCTTGTGAGAGCAGATGAACTTGGAAGAAAGATGAGGTTTGAGGAACCATATTCCTCTCTGAGCCTTATCTGTAAGAATCCCTGTGATGGATATGTATCATCAAATAAATCATCCTTGTCTGGAATTTCAAACAAACCCATTTTTGTGCTACAAAGACACACCCAGGAGTGTGTGCTAGTGGGCCCTCAGTGGAGAATAAATGGAATAGGATTCCCAAGTATAAATATCCTTTTCCTTGCCTCTGTCCCTTCTTCAAACTGATATTTCTGTGTAATTCTGGATATCCATTTCTTGCTTTGGCTGTATCTCACAGAACAAGGCTGCGTGCTGCAGGATAACGAAAACACCCATGGTTCGGTTTCTTTTGCTTAGAAAATATAATTACTACAAAGGGTGATTTTAGCAAACACGGAGTTTACCACTGGGATCTGTGAGGATGAGATGCCTCTGAACAGAAGGTTCCATCTCTGCAGGAGTGGATGTTAATAAGGAAAGGGACTGATCTTTAACAAAGTCTGGCACTTGAGGTAATGTGCCCCACACGTTGTAATTTAGGACCTGCTCCACAGAAGTGAGGTATTTGGGTAAGCAGTTGGGTGCCTCATGAATTTACAAGCACAATTAAACAGATTAGGTGAGGTTGGTAACGCACTAGAAATATTTGTTGGTTCCCCCTGGCATCTGTCTGCAAGTTTGGTCTCTGAGAACCCGAATATGTCTTAATTCTGGGTGGTGTTTGAAGGAATGGCTCTTCTTGAGATGAGATAATTAAAGAAGTTCTTAGCAATACTTTTTTTTTTTTTTAATCCAAATGTATTTTTGTGTATAAGCCCACTACATTTATCCTTTTTATCTACTCAGACCTCATAAACAACAACAACAAAGTCCTTAACACATCCATGGTGTGCACACATACACAAAACCTGTGTGGAAGCACATGCAGTGCTTCTGAAGCACATGAAGCAGCAAGTGCTGTTCCTCCATCCAAATCTGACTCATTTTAAATGCAGATAGGGGGGAAAAAATATCACTGGAAAGATAAGTTATCGCTCTACTGAAGATAGCTTTTCTTTTCTTTATGGTTTTTCCCCCACAGTGCTGAGTGTGTGTGCACATGAGCTGTAAAAATCCAACCGAAGCAAAATGTAGATTTCTTACCTCGAGAATACACACAACACAGCTCTTTAGGGTCCCACAGATTTGTATTAAGGGTTTTCACATACATCCCCTTCTGTCACTTTGAAGGTGATTGGACAGGGAGAGGTCTTTGTTTTGGACCGAAGTGGAAAAATGTGGAGTGGAAGAATGAGATTCTTCTCACAACAAGAAAGATATTGAGGGGCTGGAGCATGTCCAGAGAAGGGAATGGAGCTGAAGAAGGGGCTGGAGCACCAGGAGCAGCTGAGGGAGCTGGGAAAGGGGCTCAGCCTGGAGAAAAGGAGGCTCAGGGGGGACCTTGTGGCTCTGCACAACTCCCTGACAGGAGGGGGCAGCCAGTGGGGATCAGGCTCTGCTCCCAGGGAACAGGGACAGGATGAGAGGGAACTGCTTCAAGCTGCACCAGGACAGGTTTGGATTGGATATTCCTTCACTGAAAGGAATGTCCAGCCCTGACACCAGCTGCCCAGGGCAGTGTTGGAGTCACCATCCCTCAGAGTGTTCAAAAAATGTGTGGATGTGACCCTTGGGGCCATGGTTTAGTGGTGGCTTGGCAGTGCTGGGGGAATGGTTGGACTCGATGATCTCAGAGGGCTTTTCCAGCCTTGATGACTCTGGTTCTCCCTGTGGCAGAGAGGTCTGGGGCAGATTGAGCCCAGCTGCTCACAGGCAGCAAGTGAGCACAGCTCTCTGTGTGTCAGGAAGGCTTTTACACCTGGGCCAGTCACCTGTGGTGTGGTGGGGAGCAAAGATGCTTTTAGGGCACCACGAGGTTGACCAGATTTTGATAGCTACTGTAAGAAAAAGTGAATTTCACCCTACTCTCCACTGATTTTCCTGCCTGGATCTTCAGTGGCTTGAGAGAGAACCCAGAGTGATCAGCTCAGATGAACCCATGCTCACAGGGCAGATGAAATATATCTCTGAAATCTAATGCTGGCTCTGTAACTAACTTGTTTTTTATAATCCTATAGTTTCTCCCATCTTCTGCTTATCCTTTGTGTTGTAACTTTGAGATAGAATCCCAGAATGGTTTGGGTTGGAAGGGACCTTAAAAATCATCCAGTTCCAACCAATCCCCTGCCATGGGCAGGGACACCTTCCACTGTCCCAGGTTGCTCCAAGCCCCATCCAACCTTGCCTGGAACACTGCCAGGGATGGGGCAGCCACAAATTCTGTGGGCAACCTGTGCCAGGGCCTCACTGCCTTTACCACAGAGAATTTCTTCCCCACATGTAATCTGAATCTCTACTCTTCTACTTTAAGACTGTCCCCAGTTGTCCTGTCACTGTCTGCCCATGTAAAAATCACTCTCTCTCTTCTTTTATAAGCCCTCTCTGAGTACTGAAAGGCTGCAACGAATTAAGGTTCCCCTCTCACACTACATAAAATATAACATGATATGATCCTGATTCCATCTTAAATGCAAAAATTTTTATATTTTCAAGTAACTGTAGCAAATAATTTGCACAAATTAGAAGAACATCAGATTTTTCCTGGGAGTGAGCACCCAATATCCAGGACATACATAAACTACTAAAAGTGCAGAAAAAAAGAGAAAAGCAGGAACTATGCACCTCCCAAAAACCCAACCACTTTTCAGGAGAGCCAAATCTACAGCCACTTTTATTCACCTGACCCTCCACTCGGAATACGTTGGCCATTCCTTGATGCTGTGACACTGTGTCTCTGCCTCCTTGTCCTGTTGCTGTGATGCTCCTGGATGTATGGGCAGTGTGGGAACTGGCTTTTCCTTCTTGCCTCCTGCCATCAGGAGGTGAATAATGTAGAAAGGAACTGGCTCTCAGCCTCGTTGAAATTAGGGTGGTACTGTAAAACAGTGCAGCTGCTTTGACTTCTACCTGTTGAGACTCAGTGGTCCAGAGTCTTTATGGAATAATGACTGGGAATATAATCATGATTAGGTCTTGTGGAAGGAAAGGGTCTGTAACACTAATACAGGGTCTGTAACACTAATAAATCACCTCATGGCTGTGCTTCCAAGGAAATCAGGGACAAATCTCTCTGATAACCAGCATTTGGCCACAGGGGATGTCAGTGATGACATCCAGAAATTGTAAAAAAAAATGGCTAGGTCATAGAGATATTTTGAAAAATTTCAATATTCCAACAAAAAACCCCGACCTTCTGTAGGTGGAGTTGAGGGTCTTTGAGCCCTAACCAGATTATCTCAATGTGGTGTGAAGCTTTTCATTTTTTTAGCTCATATAATTAATTTTTTTTAATAAACTTCAAACATATTTTGGAATGGAAGCATTTGTTTTAAACTGAGGAACCAAAATATTTGGTTTGCAAAGTATTATCTAAACATTTTGCATTGCCTTAAATTGCTGTGCAGTTTGTTTGACCACAGTTCATCTTTCATACAAGGTGCATTGTACAGAAAAAGCCTCTGGCTCTGCTCATTTCTTCTGTTTCCAAGGTCAATGTCTGCAAATGTTTCTCCCTCTTCTGTCTCTTATTCCCATTTTCTAGGCTCAGGCCCTCTTTTGGCTGTGTCCAAGTTAATAAGCCCTAATGGGAAATGTGTTCTGGACCAAACCTGGCTTAAGCTGTGTCCAGCTTGGATCCTTCTACACCAACCTCTGTAAACACAGAATGTAATTTTATTCTTCTTGAATCAGCCTCAAAAACTCCTCATGTCTCCTGCCTGTGGTTTTGCTGCAACAGGCAATCTGTTGTGTGCAGGAGTAGGGTTGTTGCCTCTTTCTTGGATAAGAGTAAAGAGAAAAATCCGGGTGGTTGCACAACAGCTCATCTCTGACGTTGGTGCAGGACATCGCGAGCTGCTCCGAGGAACTGGCAGGTGTAGGAGTGATATGAAGGTGCAGCTGAAATTTAATTTCCTCCAGAACCATTTCCCCACAAGCTGTGCAAACTTTCCTTGGCTAAATAAATACACTTAAAGACAAAGATTTCCCATTTTCCTAGAAATACTCGTGGTAACGACTGCCTGTGCTTTCTCTCCTGGAGCCTTAACAAACAGTCTGCACATTTGCATTTTCTCTAATGGTCTCAGCAGTAAACTTCCTTCCAAAAAGAGGGGAAAAAAGGAAATCTTGTGTTCCCTGAATGCAGAAAGAAATTACACATTCTGTCTCTGTCTCTCGTACATACAGATACACAATTTAGTGCTTTACATCTTCAAAGCGCTTGCTCAAATAGGGACTAAATTGTGTTTGTAAACTCTCGCTTTGGGAGACAAGTTCAAATGGGGCTTAAGTCCCAAATGGAATGTTGATGGTCTCAGTCAAGTTCCTAGTGGACATTTGCCACAAAAGCACAGCGTTGTTGGCTTGTATTGATAACAATTAGCACTATTGCTCTGTGATCAGCACAGCCCCCTTCAAAGGCGTTTTGTGCAATGCACTGGGCATACACAGAATTAAAGACCTGCCCTGCCTCGAAATGTGAACAGAAAAAAAAAATATAAAAAATAGGAGAAATTGTCTGCTCCTCTTTCTGTTTTGCAGAGGAGAACCCAGGGGCTGCAGCCCACAAATGCAGTTAGACTGATGGTTACTGCTGTCCCAGTTCAGGACCTATTTTGCTAAATTCAAGGTAAAATTACAAAATGCTGTGACTGTGGTCCCGGGGGCACCGGTGTCAAAGGCAGGGACAGAACTCAGCTCTCACCAGCCCTTGGAAATTGTGTTAACTGGAAGGTTACCCTTCCTCTCCAAATGGAGTTTAATGAATATAACACACTTCAATAGGTGTATTCATAAGAAGTTACCCATTATGGATGTAATGCATGAGTTTTTCTCTCTTGGAAATCAGTTACTCTTACTGGCCATTTCCTGGTCAGGTTTTGATGAGTCCCTTTCAGGCACAGTTCCCATTGAAATAGGTTTGCCTGAATGAGGACTTAAGGAACAACTGAATAAAGACCTCTATAATTGCTCTATAATGATTAAATGGTTCCCATGAGCAAGGCAGTTCAGAAAGACGTGCTTTCACTTAGCAACATTCGTGCTGCCAAAATGAAATAGCCACATCTACTGCAGGCAGAACTTAATTCATTGCTGCTGCTGCTGCTGCTGTGATTGTGGCAGAGCAGAGACTGGACAGGAGCAGGCCAGGAGAGTGGCAGACCCTGTGCAAACACACTGTACATGGCACTCCAAGTCCACGTGTCTCGGGGTTCCTGTCCTGCTTCCCTCTGTGCTGGTGATGGGCCCGTTTGGAACAGATTCATTACTTTGCCTTATTTTTGCCCCTTTTGTTCTGCTTTTGAAATGGTGTTTCGGCTAAGAATGTCAGTGCTGTGGTTTAAAGGCAGTGTTTCTTCAGAAGGGTTGGGCTGGGGACAAGATAACTATATCTATATATAGATACATAGATATAGATCAACTTTATTTTGAGGTGAGATGCAAACCATTCCTTCAGGAGTGACCAATTCTTCAGGCCCTGTAAGTTTATCTGAAAAGCTCCGTTATTTTATTCTTTTCAGTCTCTCAGGGTGTTGTTCCATTGTTTGTTTATTTTTAAATCTCCATGCTATGGCTTAGGAGGAAGAATTGCATTGAAGTGTTTAGTGATTAAAAGGAAGGAGGCAGGAGGTGGTGAATGGTGACCTGTTACAAAGCACCAAGAGGCCACAGGAACTGAGCAATCTTCTTGGGGCTCCCAAGAGCATCCTCTTGTCATTGTGCATCTTCCCCGAAATTTTTGAGGCTGTTTGTTGGAAGTCTGGAGGTTCCCCCAGCTGGTTTTGGAATGCCCATCCCCTCTCCGGGCACCCAGGCCACAGATCAATATCACCCAGTGAAATCTTGCACCCCAGAGGTGGAAATGGCAATGCTCAAATCATCTTTGGAGATTTTCCTTGAAACTGTGGCTGTGTTAAACAATGGAGTCGAATCTCTTGGAAATGAGTTCATAAAAATCAGCTCTGCATTGTCAGCTGTAAAGGGAGAGGAGCGTTTTGTTCCTCAGGGCCTTATTCTAATCTCAGATGCACAGCGTGCATTACCATATAGCTTAAAAAAGCAGATATTTCTGAGATGATATGTGGGATTCTGTGCAAACCTCTCAGAGAAACCAATATCCTTCAGGAGTTTATCGTGCTCTCAAACACTGCCAGGCAGGACGTGGGCCCCTGATAGAGCATTTTTGGCTAAGGGGTAAAAGAGGGGATGGGGAAACCAAAGAGAAACAGAGGTGAAGAAAAAGAATATGCCAGAACTGGAGCTGGAACTTGTGAGCAGCTCTTGACTTCTGAGAGGGACGTGTGGTGGGGTGTCTATCCCATAATATGGTGAGATATCAGTGGCATATAAGACTAGAGAGGGCATTGTGTCTCACAGGGGTACTGAGACAGAGAACATATTCTAAGAGGCAATGAGGTTGGCTTGTTTATTTGTTTTGGTTGTTATTTGTTGTTGTTCTTATTGGTAGCCTTAGCCTGCCACAGGAACAGGTCATTTGGGCCATTCAGACCAGAATTGGTGTCAACAGCTATCTAGTGCCTGACCTCAGTCTAGCTGCTGGAAAACAGCACCACAAACCCATCCTGACAGCAGGAGGTGCTGAGCAATGGCAGGAACACGGGGCCAGAAGGAATCTCAGGAGATGATATAATCAATGGACAAAGATGTCTTCTGTCCCTACAGGCTGAGTGTCAAAGTCCTCTCACACAAACAGCCCCACCAGGTGTGTGCACCTCATGCCTTTGGGAAGCTCAAGGAGCAGGGGTTCCAAGAGTGGGGGACAGCAATGACTCCCCACAGTGCTGTGCTGCAGGATGGGGCTGGGCCAGGCAGGTTTGGGGTGCAGGGATGTTTGGCAGCCTGGCCAGCAGTCCTTGCTAACTTTTCTCCAGAAACTGCAGCGCAGGACTGCCAAGTGGCACAGGTCTGGCTGGCAGCCCCAGGATGCTGCCTGCCAGGGGAGCTGCACTCCAGCTGGGGCAGAGCCAGACGGCTGCCTGTGGAAGCTGGAACATGGAATCAAAGAATCACAGAATGCTTTGGGTTGGAAGGGACCTTAAAGATCATCCAGTTCCAACCCCTGCCATGGGCAGGGACACCTTCCACTATCCCAGGTTGCTCCAAGCCTCGTCCAACCTGGTTTTGGACACTTCCAGGGGTGGGGCAGCCACAGCCTCTCTGGGAAACCTATTCCACTGTCTCACCCCCCTCAGAGCAAAGAATTTCTTCCTAATTTCTAACCTAACCCTGCCCTCCATCAGTTTGAAGCCATTCCCCATTGTCCTGTGACTCCATGCCCTTTTCCAAAGTTCATCTACTGCTTACCAGCTGGGCTTGCAGTGGTCAATAGATGTCCAGCTCAGCTGAGGGCGTTGGTGACCATATGGTAGCATTTCTTGTTTAGGAAAACTTTTGCAAAACACCGTGTGGAGCTCTATAAAGATTGAGATGTTTCCCATATAACAGGATGGGGAAAGCTCAAGCCGAGACGCAGCACCCTCGTTTCTTTGGGTGGTCAGACGTGGCTTTGTGCACCCGAGAGCTGCTTGCCTCAGTTTCACACTGCTGCTTGGATAGAGGGCTGGCGTCTGAGATGAGAATCACAGAATCATTTTGGTTGGAAAAGCCCTCCAAGATCATCGAGTCCAAATTTTCTTCCAGCACTGCCACACCACCACTAAGGCATATCCCCAAGTGCCACATCCACACATCCTTTAAATCCCTTCGGGGATGGGGACTCCACCTCTTCCCTGGGCAGCCTTCTCCAGTGCTTGACAACCTTTTTCTGTGAAGACATTTTTTCCTAATACCAACCTAAACCTCCCCTGGTGCAACTTGAAGCTGTTTGCTCTTGTCCTGTCCCTGGAGAAGAGACTGACATGATGCTTTGCAAGGTAGCACCCAATTTAAAGGTGTGCAGGAACCCTGTGCAGCAGCAGAATGCTCTTCCTGCTCCTTGTTAACCCATATCAGATTTTTTTGACTTTTGGCAATCACCCTTGAGTGGGACAGGAACCAAACACAGAGAGAGCACTGTGATGGCAGCTTCAGGTTTGTATCTGAAAGGAAGTTTGCATTTTTTGAGTAACCAAAGTGTGAGGGAAAAATCTCTGCTCAGAGGAGCTGTGACAGAGCACTGTTGTCCTGATGACACGTTGGAGGGTTGAGATTTTCGGGTATTTCCTTTGCACGTTTTCCTCATCCCCACCATAATTTCCCACGAGCACGTGCTGGGCCTTGGCCAGCTTCTTTGTCTTTCATCTTGGAGCTTTTCTTTGAGGGGCACTGGGACAGCTGGGGGAGAGGAGACAATCCTGGCTGCGGCAGGGAAGTGTCGCAGTTTGGCAGGAGCCGAGGCAAATCCCATCTCTGAGCCTCGCTCCTGGAGCTCTCGCACAACCTGGGAGTCAGAAGACACGAGCTCGCCTTGTGCATCCTCGAAGAGATGGAACAGATGCTGTTCCCAGCCCTCTGGGATCCGTTGGAGAGGAAGGAGCAAAGCCAGCTCCAGGCGTTTCTCTGCTCCAGGCCTGTGAGAGGAATTCAGCCGTGGCAGCGTCAGAAATGGGGATGGATCTGGATGTTTGTCACCTCCAGAGCCAGAAGCTCAGCTTGCCCCAGCAGAATCTGTGCCACCAGCATACCTGGTCTTTGGGAAGGGGATGCAGTCATGGATTTGTCTCCTGACGCTGCTCGAAATTCTTCCCTGCCTGCAAGGTTAAACTGGGAATAATCCTCATAAAATGGTTCACGCTGTGGTGGCTTCTCAAGCCTTGGCCGAAGCACTGAGCTTGAGGAAACCTCTCCAATAATCTCGGAGATGCACTGACCTCCCCAGCCAGCAGTGACCTGCTGTTGTGCTGTCCCCCAGCCAAAACTGATGTGGGTTCGACCTTCACATCCTTTCCTGTCCTTCCTGAGGAACTTTAGAGAAAATAAGGAAAAAACCAGTAACAGCGGGGTGGATTTTGATGGGAGCTGGGGTTCTGCTCTTCCCTGAGCATTCAAGCAGCTCTCCAAAGTCTAAGCTGTGCTTTTCTGTGGCTAAACTAAGGTGTGACAATGAATTTACAAAAGCTGTGTTTTGCCAAGCCCTGACCCAGCCCAGCACTTGGACAAGTGAGGACAAGGACCTGGACAACTCAAAACCTATTGAATGCACCTTTGGGCTCAAGCACATCTGTAAAGCTTTGCTGGAGGTGGGCAGGTGCCCAGCACCGAGACTCCAGGGCAGAGATTACTCAGGAAGGGGCTCAAGTAATAGGAAAACAATGACTAAAATCTGCCTGTTCATTGCAGCCTCTCTTGAAACACAAGAGATGCATTTGGGGACCAAGGACAAAATAAAAGGGGCAGAACAATAAGCTGTTTCAAGCATCTGAGAATATATTTAAAGCAAGAGAAAGAGAAAGAAAAAAAGACTTAAATTTCTGAAGCAGCACTTGAGTGCATTTTTTTCTGCAGCTGGTTGATATATCACCTTCCTTATTGATTTTTTTTTCCTTTGCGCTGAAAATATACATTATCTTCCAATCCTTCTTCAGCGAAGTAAATCTAAAATGAAAACAAACTACACATTTGGCCAACCCTGCCTTAAAATTACACATCAAGAACATTCCCAGTGACAAATACTTTCAAGGCAAACAAACTGAAGAGAAATTAAAAAATCTCTGTGGGGCATAAATATGTAATTACACTCACACAGGGAGCATTTTATCAGGTAAACCATCCTACTTTGTTAATTGAAATGCTGCAGCACAAGGTTTTTTGACAAAGGGGCTGAATATGCATGCATATTTCTCACTGCTGCTGTTCCATTTCTCTCTTTCCTTTCCCTGTGTGCTCCAGCGATGGGGTAGCGATCACTCCTGCTTTCTTTGTTCAAATATCCTCATTTCTGCCACCTCCACTTAATTCCGGCAGGGAAAGTTTTCCTTTCACTGGAGGCACAGGATTGTGGGGGGTTTTGTTGACTTGAAAAAGAAACCAAGCCGAACCCCAGAAAACCAGAAACCAAGCATTTTTCTTAAATTAAATTCTCCAGAAACAATAAAACGCTGAGAATGATAAAAGAAAGCGGACAGAATAAAAAGAACTGCGGGAAGTAGGTGCAGCTGTGTTGACCTAATCCCACCAAAACCAGGGTGAGGATGAGTTATGGGAGATGGTGGGAGCAAGGCTGAAGTTTGGGACTGAACAGGTTTGAGGTCCAGAGCCCGAGCCTTTGTTACAGAAGCATTTGTCAGTGTTTAGTGGCCATGGGCAGCAGTCAGTGAAATATTTACAGCACAGCCCCTTCCAAGAAGCGTGGCTGCTGGCAGGGTGTTTAATTGTCTAAACGCAAGCTGCAGTGCCAGCTGTGGGTTTGCTCACCCATCTGCGAGGGCTCTGCCATGCCAGTTCTCCTGCCCCGAGAAGGGAGCAGGGAATATCCTCCCTGGAAAGAGGGTCCAGGGTGGCCCCGTGCACAGAGCGGCTACCAGAGCTTGCTTGGCAGTGGTGACAGCTGTGGCAACACTGAGACTGAGAGCACACAGTGCCCAGGCTTCCTTTAAGGAAGGAATTTGGCACGCTGGGATGCCAGCACCTCTTCTCCCTGCAAATGGATGGAGAATAATACATTCCCTCTCCCAACCCATTGCCTGCTTGGGTCTTTCTCTGCATTTTGTCCCCCTCTAATGTGGGAGGAGGTGCCCCAGTTGCACAGCTTTTAGCCACCATGACGTGGGGAAACTCAAAAGGGCTTCAGTGCTTTTTTTCATGAGTTTTGTATGTTCCATGTTCCCTTTCTGCCTCATACCCATCTCTGCTTCCCTGCATATATCCTTCTCTTTCACAGCAATGTCACACAAGTATGATTTTCACTCCATTTCCAGTCCCTTTTCCAGGCTCTGCTGGTTTGTTGGGAGCAGAAGAAGATTGGCTGACATTTCCAGAGAAGGAGGGCATTTCCATACCGTGTACCTCTCTGGGTAAGTTGTGTTAAAAGCTCATGGACATGTAAACCCTTGGAAAACATTCTAAAATGGCCAAAATAAGTTTGAGTGATCTGTTGGTCTGTCTGTGTTTCCTTTGTCTGGCTTTACAACATGAGAACAACACTATGTCCTCTCCCAGGAGTGATGTGATTGAATGTGAGTTGGTTAGAAACTAAACCACTGTGTTTGAAGACCAAGAAGTTGCCAGGACTCAGAAGTTTCCTGTTTTCTCTCTGACCTTGAATCTTGAATAATTTTACACAAGGACGATCGGGTTTGGTACATGACATGTGAGAAATCTGGTGTGATGTAACAGAATATTTTAACCACTAGCATATCCTTTCCCTTTTATTTTTGATTGAGTAGATCCTCCCATTTTCCTCTCTAGAAGATTCCGTGTAAGAATCCCACCAATGCTCTGCAGGACTTGGGTGGCTACCTGAGTGCCCAGCAGCTGAAATACAGGTGCTATGAAGACTTTTTGGGTGGAAACTGGAACATCCAGAGAATTTCATTACCTTGAGAATTCAGCACCAGCTTGGCAGGGATTTTAACCCAGACATCCCAGTCCACAAGTGGTTCTAGGTTTTGGTATTTTATCTTTGGTTTATTTTCTTATGCAAATGCTTTTGGCAATAGAATATTTGCTATATTCTTCAATCTCCTTGGCTGGCTCATGTCCCTCCTGAGTCACATTCACAGGGACACTTCCCCATCTTTTCCTCTCCCCTCCCTTTGCCTTTTGAGCTGTAGGGTGGTTGTTTGCTCAATAAACAGTGTTTGAAGTCGGCGGTCTCCAGGTATCTGTGTTGACTGAAACCACTGGGCTGTGTCAGAGAGAGCAAACAGAGCAGCTGAGGAGGCACTGTTATGGTTCATGTGAAGCCCTCAAACATGGCTGGTGAGGATTCCCTTAGTGACAGATCGGGGGTGCTCGAAGGAGTTTGACACTGCATTACTGTTCGATTTTATTACTGTTATTTTTCTAAAATGCAAGGATAGCTTACCTGTGTTTACATAAAAAGCAAGTAAGGCACCTTGCATCAGTTTGGCTTGCAAAGCTGGTTATTCCAACATTCAGCTCTAAGCCTTCACCTGGTATTCTCACAGGAACATCTTTCTTGGCCATTTCAGTATCTGATTTGTTTCAGAATCTCTTGGCCATTTCAGTATCAGAAGATCTGCAAAGCAGAGCAGCCACAGCACCCAGTGCTGAATATTCAGGGGTGGGAGAGCAGGGGTAAAGGCTTATTGAAGAGTCATTCTCTGATACTGTGGTTTTGTTTATCATTTAAAAAAATAACCTGGGATCATCTTCAGGCTGTGGTCTTGTCATGACAGCACCAGACAGGTTGGCCAAAAATTCCCAAAGGTTATGATTGTTAATTTTTCCTTCATTTTGGTTAAAATATTATGCTCTTGCATTTTCTGCTTGGGCTTTTTGTTGTTTTTAATGGGTGGAGCTGGGTTTGTTTCAGTGCCTGCCTTTTCTTCCTCATATGTTAATGAATAAATCTGGGCTGATTTTGCTGAGAGCTGTAACACTTGCTCCTGCTGGTAGGGCATTCCATTAATCCAAACTGTGATGCCAACTAAAAGTGCACCTGCCTGTGGTGCCTTTAAAATCCCTCAGTGATTTTATAAACCAGATGATGAGACCAGGAAAGTGTTTGCCAAACTCAGATTTAGTCTGTGGTGCAGTTGTAGCTGGATGAAGTGTTGGGATGCGGGTTGGAATCATTCTATTTCCTGGTAAGTCTGCCATGACCCTTGTGAAGTGTTACAGGAACACCTCAGAAAATGGAATATTGATTCCCCATCTTTTTTTTTTTTTTTTTTAATACAGAAATTCCTCTATAAGACATTGTCTTGCCATTTTAATTAGTTGTTTTGGGTTTTTAAAATTTTGTTTGCATTTGTCACCATAAAAGACCATCCAATTATCTTCTTTTTTTACTGCCTTGCATGCTGCAGTCCAGAAATGGATGGAGGCAGCAAGATACGGTGAGAGTTTCATGGTAAAGGAGGCTGCAGGGAGAATTCCTGTCAGCTGGGCTTTATGGACAAGGTCACAGGTTGGGCCATGGGCAGAAAGTCCTGACCATGGAGTTTTGCCATAAAAGCGCATGAGGAATAGCTACAGCTGTTGGAGAGCAGAAGGAAAAAGCCATTTTTGTGGGCATCACACAGGACTGGTTGGATAAAACCCGCATTTCTTCTCCTCTCCAGAATCAGTAGAGATATTTCTTCAGCAGAAATGCAGAGGGAGCTGAGGAAATCTCCAGACAGTTTGCTGGCTTGCAACATCCAACACTTCTTTGTAGCTGAACTGTCACATGTATCTTAAAATATTTTTCACAGCTTTTACTGAGACTCAAATGCCTGGGAGTAAACTGTGGTGATTCTTGAAGCAATTGCTATATATTCGTTTTCTGTGAACCTGCTGGCCCCTATTTTGACTGCATAAGCAACTGCAAGGCTTTGCTGGCATACATTAACTCTGGTTCAGTAACTCCTGAGCAGCTACTCACCCAGGTTGGGGGTGAGAAGCCAGGCAGCAGAATGCTTGGGAGAGGAACCTTTGTAACAGCATCACCCTCAGGCAAGGCTTTGATGGTTCCATGCCCTGGACTTCACCTCTCATGAAGCTCGGCTCGAGGGTGGCAGCAGGAGCAGGGCAGTGCCCGTCCCCCTGTGCTGGGCACTGCTGAGGCACCTCCAGTCCTGGGGCAGATTTGGGCCCCTCAAGACAAGAAAGGCATTGAGGGGCTGGAGCGTGTCCAGAGAAGGGAACAGAACTGGGGAAGGGTCTGGAGCACCAGGAGCGGCTGAGGGAGCTGGGAAAGGGGCTCAGCCTGGAGAAAAGGAGGCTCAGGGGGAACTTTCTCACTCTCCAAAAATCCCTGGCAGGAGGGGGCAGCCAGGGGTGGGTATTGGGCTCTGCACCCAGTAACAAGTGACAGGACAAGGGGAAACGGCCTCAAGTTGCACCAGGGGAGGTTTAGATTGGATATTAGGGAAAAATTTCCTCACAGGAAGGGTTGTCCAGTACTGGCACAGCTTCCCAGGGCAGTGATGGATCCCCATCCCTGGAGGGATTTGAAAGCCATGTGGATGTGGCACTTGGGGACGTGGTTTAGTGGTGGCCTTGGCAGAGCTGGGAGAATGGTTGGACTTAGTGATCTTGGAGGTCTTTTCTAACCTTAACAATTCCATGGTTCAGCTGAATCCCAGAAGAGCTGCTCAGCCCAGCAGCCTGGCACATGCTTTGCACACCTCAGGGGTGCTGCCATGCTGTGCCTTCTTGCTTCTTGGTCTTGCAGACAAACTTTTTTGCTGAACAATGTAGATAGCAGCTTGGAAGGGAAAACAGACCCCCAGCCCCTTCACAGACAAATCCAGCATCACTCTAAACCCATGCATTTCCTTGGCCCTGCAGCATCTGTCAAAGAGCTGCTTCAGCACCTCAGTGCTTGGGAGCTGTAACTTCCACCCTCAAACTATTTGGCTTGTTCTGATTTATTCCTGTGCTAATGCCAGTTTTCTGTCTAAGCAGGCTTCTTTGCTTTGTTGTGCTCTCTTGCCTGCCATATTTCTACAGGGAAAGCCGAATGTTTTTGCATCTTCTCTTGGAAGGTTGAAATTCCCATCTCCCTGGCATCTCTGTACTTGCTGAAATGGGAGGATCTTTCCTGAAAGAGGCACCCTGCTCAGCCAGTGACCCTGGAGAAGGTCAGTGATACTGCTCTAACTCCACTGGCTACATCTGGACAGATAAACCTGAGGACTTCACCTGGCTTTTCCACTCCTACAGGATACTGGGGTTCTGCAGTCACCCTGGTAAAACATATCCCAGTTTTATGGGTCTGGTTTTTGTCAGCTGAGGGGCCTTTATTAAAGTGGACTTTCTTAAACTAATCTTACATCTGTAATCCTGAGATCATCGTCGCGTTTCCACAGGATTTCCATTTGTCTTAAATGCCTCTCAACCTCATATTTCAGCAAGCTGGATTTGTATCCTCCCATATTTATCCTTCCTCTGAAAAAAAAGCTTTCCATTTCTCTTTACACTCAAATAAACATTTGATGTGTCATTTGACTTGGACTTCTTTTCCCGGGCAAAACCTGGAGTCTCTCTGTGAGGGTGGTTACTGTGATGTGTCAGTGCAAAGAAGTGTCCTTGCTTAGCCACTTCTACAAGGACTTACCTGCCTGACCTCTGCAATTATGTGACTTTAATTGGCTTTTAATTTGGGAAGATTATATAATATACTTCAATGAAAACCACAGAGGTGGTGTTAACACACAGGTTATGAATTGCAAACAAAATAATAAGCGACTGAATTGCTTCTGAGCTCACACAGGCAAATTCACATTTTCTTTCCCACTTATTTAATATGATATATACCAGAAAGTTCATAATTAGGAAATTACAAGGGTTTAAAACCTATATTGCAAAAAAACCCCATTTTTGTGGCTCTGGAGGTTGTAAACATGCTTTCCATGTCGAGCTGTATGTTGCATTTATGCTGATTTAATCATTCATTAAACATTCGTAAGAGGCCAATTATGCTGTTCAAGAATAAGATGTTTTACGAGAAAATGACAAAAAGATACATGTAATCATTGAAATGCCAGTTTACAATCAGATAGGATGGGAAATAATCCCTTTAGCAAGCTTAAGCTTTTACATATTAATGGCAACATTGGGGAGAGTGGGAAGAGGGCTTTAACAGCCTCTCGGCCTCCCAGCCCTGATGGGGAAAGAGAGTTCGTGGTGCTCCAGACAGAGATTTAACAACTTTTATTCTGTGCCACAGATACTTTGGGACTTGGGCTCTTCAAGGGCCCTACCCGTAGTTAGCAACCCTGTGTCTACACACAGAACATAAACATAGACATAAAAGGGCTGGAAATAAAATTCTGGCTCTTCAGAGACATTGTGGAACCCCAGAATGGTTTGGGTTGGAAAGGACCTTAAAGCCCATCTCATTCCAACCCCTTGCCATGGGCAGGGACACCTTCCACTATCCCAGGGTGCTCCAAGCCCTGTCCAGCCTGGCCTTGGACATTTCCAGGGATCCAGGGGCAGCCACAGCTTCTCTGGGCACCCTGTGCCAGGGCCTCACCATCCTCACAGGGAAAAATTTTTCCTAATATCCAATCTAAATCTGGTTCCTCTGAGTGTGAAGCCATTCCTCCTTGTCCTGTCACTCCATTCCCTTGTTCAAAGGCCCTCTCCAGCTCTCTTGGAGCCCCTTTAGGCACTGCAAGGAGCTCTATGATCTCCTCTGAGCCTTCTCTCCTCTAAGCTAGACAACGCCAGCTCCTCAGCCTTTCCTCATAGGAGTGGATCCCATCCCTTTAATGACTTTCATGGCCTCTTCTGGACTGAATCCAAGGTGGGATGTTCTGGGGAGCAAAGAGAGTTAAGATCCACTGGGACACTTCCATACTTTTATTTTAAATGTCCATATCAAGCACTTCATGGAAAAGGGAGGATGGATGGAGGACATACCCAGAAAGTCAGACCTGGGAAGCCACAGCTACTGGAGGGACAGAAACTCATTTTCCCACCTGTTTTCCAGTACAAGACTTAGGGACACCTGGCAAAACTGTTGGGTCATGGCTGCCAAATAAACAGGAAGAAGAGGTTCTTTGCACACACAATTGTGGAAGGGGTGGAACTCCTGGCTGCAGTGTTTGGTGGATGCTCTAAGTTCACCAAGGTTCAAAAAGCCAGCAGATAAATCCATGGAAAGAAAGTTGTTTGGGAGCTGTTAAGCACCATGTTCCTCTTGCTCTGGAAGTTTCTCAGCTGCAAGGTTTTGTGCACGGAGAAAATGTGCAGTGGGAAGAAGACAGCATCCAGCAAACTATGGACTGCATTGCTGAAAGAACTGAGACTGCTTTGGTGTGTATGAGATGAAAACCAAAACGGTGACAAAAGGCCAAAAAACTCCACAGGCAAGCTAAAAAAAAGAAGAGAAAACCATAATTTTTAAATTTAATTTCCTCATGAACTCTAGTCCAAAATGTCTCACCTTTGAATTGCTCTGGGTATTTTCTGTGCCTGAAAGTCTCACAGTTCCCAGGTTTCCTCTAGGATTTGAGTTCTCCTGTCTTTTGCTCGAACATTTGGACTGAAGGCTGAGTAGGGTCGGGCAGAGAAAATCTGTCATGATTTAAGCAAACACTCAATCCTTATGAAAAATTAAAGACCCAAAGGTTGGGGAAACTTGTTTGCAATGAAGAAAATCACAGAATATGAAAGCCCCTTGCATTCCAAGTGAACAGCAGAGAACAAAGAAATGCTTTTAATCAACAGAGAACAACTAAGTTCTGTTAATGGATGTGGGACCAAAATATCCTGGGGCAAGAAGAGCAAAAACCAGGGAAGACCCAGGTGAGCAGAAGACAGGTTCCAGATAAATCTCAGCCAGGCATCACTCCAGCTTTCCAGAGCCGTGCCAAGCCTTGATGTTCTCCGACTGCTCTACTGACTCCTACATCTGGCTGCCCAAGGCACACAGCCCCCTTTTCCCAAATCCAGTTGGTCAGCTGTCCCCGTTGCCATGCCGGCCTCTGGGCAACGCACCCGAGCGATGCTGTTGAGAGGGAGAAAAATGTATTCCAGCGATAATATTGAAGGGTTACAGCTGCCAAACACATTGTGTCTGTGGAAACACCTGTTGAGTAGCTGTTGCAGTGGGAAGAGCAAGATGAAGAAAGACAGCTGTAAAAGTGCCAGCAGCAGTAGGAAGCTCTGCTAAGACTGCTTTGTGCCAGTTAGAGATGTGCCAAATTATTTGGCTGCATTTCAAATATCTGGGTGTCCACTACATTTGCCAGCTCACGCTCCCAGGGAATACTCCAGCATTAACACCACCACTGCCACGCTCCCGCTGCTCCCCCACTTTAATTTCAGCCTTTATGTTCCCGTGCTTCTTTTATTCCTGGTTCCTTCTAGTGCAAAGGAAAGCCCCAGTATTGCAGTGCAGAGCCCAAAGTAAGGGCTGGGATCTGCAGCTGGTGGGAAGACAAAGCACCACTGTAAAGGTTTTTGGCAATTGGCTTGTGAGATCTTCTGGGTTATTATTTTGTGTCTCTCCTGTTGTTGTTGTTGTTGTGTTTTTTCCCAGACAATAACAATTTTATCTTTTACAAACAGTTAGCTAACCTGCACACTTCTCCTGCCTGTCCATCTAGAAATCCTTGGAGCTGCAGAGCTCAGCTTTGGGAAGTTACAGTGGGAACAGAGAGGAAATTTGAAAGTTTAGGTGGGCTGGGCGGGTGGCAAAGGTGGAAATACAATGGCAGAATGCTATAGGGAAATATTCCAAGTGTGTGGTACCTACAGATGTGGCACTTGAGGACAGGGGTTAGTGCTGGGCTTGGCAGTGCTGGGGGAATGGTTGGACTTGATGATCTCAAAGATTTTTTCCAGCCTAAATGATTCCATGATTCTGTGAATTAAAAGTGCTGCCTGTAGAAACAAGGAATGAAGATGGAGCTGTAGAGTAATGAGAACTTGTTTTAGATAATCTTCCTCCTGAAGTGTCCAGAAAGTACAGGTTCCTGTCCAGGACCTCCCAGTCCCTCCTTGTTTTCCATTAAGACCATCTGGACTGCCAAAACCCTGAAAAAACACCACGATGTAAATCCTTCCCTTGTCCACAATGAGACCTAGCGGTATGCCCAAAGTTAATTTTGTCTTTTTAAGAGTTTTGAAAGCTAAAACAAGCAACTACATCTCAGAGAATTAAATTCTTGCTCAAATAATTCCTGTTCACTCTCCTAACTCCTCTCCTTGCCCTGGTGAATACCAGACAAGCCAGGAGACTCTGGAATTACAGACCACTGCTGTGCCTCTACAGCTGCAGCAGTTTCCTTGCTTTTCTATTTGGCACCATCATCTATTGTCATGATTTCTTTAAATTCCCAAATCCTAAGGATGATCAAAAACTCCCCTGGACCAAGGAGATAATACTTTTCTCAGGGAGCTTTTTTTCTTCCCAGGAAGGTTTATCTGTTAAGTGTTTTTGGGAAACAATTCATCGTCTTCTGTTTATTTATGAATATTTCCAAGACATCCTTATCCATGGCAGCTGATTAGCCCTGGAGGTGGTATTTCTCTGGGAGGTATCATTGCTTTGCTGGTTGCAGACAGAGATGGGAAGGTCTGAAATGCCCACAAACACAATTGTAGAATCCTACCCCTCTTGTGTGCCTTCCCTCACCCTTGTGGTAACCCTTCTGGGGCAGAGATTCACTCCTGTAGGTTTGGGGGTTTTTGGCTGGTTTTTTGTTTGTTTGTTTTTTGTTTTGGTTTTGTGGGTTTTTTGTTCATTTGTTTCATTTTTTGTTTTCTTCGTTGTTTTTTCTATTTTGGTTTTTTCCCACAAAATAGGATCCTGTTTGAGCTTGGGTCTCTGAACTGACTGTAATGCACATAACAATGTCTAAACCAAAACCTTTCACACCCCTTCCCTCAGAACAGAGCCTCTCTTCAGAATAAAACTAATTTATTACAGAGACACAAATCTGTGCTTTCTGAAGGAGAGAGAAAGTATCACACCATGCAAATTGGCACAAGACCAGCAATGCCCACGACAATTTATCTTTTTCTTTTGAGATAATTTTCCAAGCGCCCTCTGCTCTAATTACAGATTTCTTTTTCCTGATCCCAGTCCACCTGTTCTTCTGCTGGATTGTTTAGGCCAGGATTACTGTCTGTGTGCCTGATTTATTCTGATTTTACCTGCAAGGTGAAGGTCAAAGAGCCAGTGCTTGTACTTCAGTAGGGCTTGCAAGGCTCCTTGGTTAATCTTTCCTCCAAGATAATGGGAGACGTTCCCCTTTTTAGGAAGTTTCACGGAATTCCTGCCACTCTGTTCCTGTCTCTGTGCTAACCAGTGAGAGGAGAGCAGAGCTATTTTCCCTGAACTTTCAAATGGGGAACTAGAAAACTCCAGCTTCTTGAAGCCCCTCTGCCTGGATCTCACAAATAATGACAAAAGATTCTGCCTGTTGTCTTGGCCATGTCAAACTTCTCTTCAGACAACCAGAAAAATTCATCTTTCCTGTTAATCTTCCTGACTTTGTTGCCAGAGTCACGGGTTATGGTCTGTTCGTCCTGAGAAAATGTTACCTGAGTCAATATTTAGACAGAATAAGCCTTAATCACAACATAGTTATGCTTCATTAAAGAGGTTTTCCATTTGCTTCATTCGGAAAATAAAGCAGGGTGTATCAGAAGCAAACAAATGGGGTAGATTTCCTACTCCTGCAACCCCTTCTTACAGAAATGAAGGACTAATTGCTTGTGCAGAAGCCTTTCTTTTCTTCCTTCGGAGGAGGCAGAGGGACACTTTCCCTCACCCTCACCAGCACAGATCTGTTTGTTGGGTGGAGCCCAACTCTTCCCACTGCTGCTACTTAGACCCAGAATGACCCAGGAAAACGTCCTCTTAATCATCCCTTTAGGGGCCTCCCAAAAATGATGTTCAACTCTGCCCCTTCTCTGGCCATGCAGACCACTCTGAACAATCTGCTTTTGGGAGTGGTCCCAGCCTTGGTGGACTCCCAGGCCTCCCAGGAGTGTAACTCTGGCAAGGACAGATGTGTTTCCTGGACCAAGAAATCATATTCTACCACACCTTTCTCTCTCCCAAAGCAAGGCTGTCTGTGGGTCCCATCTCACCTTCAGAGGGGAAACACCCAGGGAGGAGTCACAGAATCATTTAGGTTGGAAAACACCTCCAAGATCATCAATCCAGCCTTTGGCTGATCACCACCTTGCCAACTAAACCCTGGCACTGAGCGCCACGTGCAGCTGTTGCTTGGACACCTCCAGGGATTGTGACTCCACCCTGGGCAGCCCCTTCCAGTGCTGGAAAACCCTTCCAGTGAAGAAAGCCACGTTTTCCTGACACCTTCCATGTCCCCAGGGCTCATCCTCTGTCTTTGGGCCCGTGACAGAACCACAGGGGCACAGAAAGAAGATGGGAGGGGCTGAGACTCCTCGAGGCAGGGAATCCTTCCCCAGCTGGGCTAGAGGGGATTTGTAGGGCACAAATGTGTAGGGCAGAGCATGGCAATGGAGGTTTGGCCTCACAGCCCCTCCTCACAGCCCTGTGGCCCTGTTGGCACAGTGACTGACCACCCAGCTGTCCTCAGCGTGTTTCTTTATCCTCACAACACCCCAATGAGCTAAAAAAGTGCTTTTGTCTCCAGGGAACCTGCGTGCAGTGGCTCACCCATGGCAGGCAAGGATGATGCTGCCATGTCTCCCACAGCCTGGGGGAGAAATCACAGCATTTTCCTTCCTTCTGGAGCTAAGGAAATAGGCTGCAGCTCCTTCTTCTCTTGCTGTTACACCCATGAATGTAGACCAGACCAACAGGGGGAGGTTGCAGGGGAGCTGGTGGTGGAGGGAGGCCAAGCAGTCCAAGTCTGTCCCCTTCTCCAGGGCATGGAAGAGCAGATGATTTTCCTGCAGTGTTCACCAAAAAAAAACAAAACAAAAAAAAAATTTATTTCTTTCATCTCCTTCCTGAGCAAAGGCCAATGCTGAGCCATTCAATAACATCCCATAAAAATATTAAACTTCTATATCGGAACCAAATTAAAATTGTATTTCATGATGTGAACAAAGGTACCCAAGTCGATTTCGTCTCTCTCTCCCTCCTTTTTCAAATTTAATATCACACAGAAGAGAGAAATGAAATCTGTATTTAAATGGCTGTGGAACATTGTGCATTTAAAGTGCACAGCAAGTCACTCCCTAAAGCACTCCATATGATATGTAAATCTTTTGATCTTTCACAAAATGCATGATTTCCATAAAGAATAATGAGTGCTAGCTTGGGAAGTACAATATTGACTGTCACTGTACTGCACTTAGCCACAATTATTATTTGCATGGCTTTTGCAACATAACTGGAGGGGAGAGTCCTGTGAATATTTTTAATGCATTCTAATAGCTACTAAAAGAGATTTTATTTTATAATAGATGCATTCTTTCTTTTGGGTCTACAAGCATTTTTTTTTTCAATTTATTCATTACCTTTTTTTTTTGCTCTTTATAAGGAAGCATCTATGGGGAAAAGCAGAGGAGCACACGAGTCCTGGGAAAAGAGACAATTGACATCCTGCCCTGCCCTGAGCTACAGGAAAGCAGAGGAATCAACAATAACATTTATTTATTCTTTAAGCCAATGGGTAAAGTTTAACTTGAGAAAGTATCTTAGGCATGATCTGTGTGAGAGAGCTTGAAGTGATGGTCACCCTTGGAGGTGTTTCTGGATGGAGAGTCTGCAGGGTGTAAATGCATGGAGATCCCATGGATGGACACTGCAGGGTGTAAATGCATGGAGATCCCATGGATGGA
>VWZT01000871.1:261371-274831 GCA_013397055.1 Pachycephala philippinensis
GTGGGAAGAAACAAGGAGATGTGTTTGGGTCAACCTTAAGTAACAGTTTCTCATTTTCTCTCACTGAAGCGAAACAAACACTTGTATTATCTGTCCCTTTGATAAACGGCCCTATCTGGGTTCCTGAACAAAACTTTCCTTCTAGAAGCGAGGCCTGAAGGTCTTGCCCAGATGGTGGTGACACAGAACATCTTTATTTTCCTGAAAATTCTCCTTTACCTTTCCTTTTCCGGCAAAGCTCACTCATTAAATTTGCCATTGGTGTGCAAAGACCTTTATTAATTATGTAATTTGCCAAAACCTGCTGCCCAGCTTCTGTTTGCATCATGTTCCAACACTTCTCCAAGTGTGGACCCTCTAAGATACTTTCTACTGGAAGAAAGACCCCTGGTTTTAAGGCTATTAACTGTAAATTTACTTCTTAACAGTAAGTTTATTTGTATGGCTGTAATTAGGAATAAATTCTTGGCTGTGAGGGTGGGGAGGCCCTGGCACAGGGTGCCCACAGAAGCTGTGGATGCCCCTGGATCCCTGGAAGTGTCTAAGGCCAGGTTGGATGGGGCTTGGAGCAACCTGGAATAGTGGAAGGTGTCCCTGCCCATGGCAGGGGGTGGGACTGGATGAGCTTTAAGGTTCCTTCCAACCCAAATAATTTCATGGTTCTAGGATTCTCTTAATGAACTTTTCAAGGATGTTCTAAAACAATCCTCCAAGTGCCCAGGGGAACATGGCCCAGGTTATGGGATTCGCTATGGATAAGTCTATGGATGATCTCAGAAGATCTGGATTTTTCATCATGCCTTTGCCATGAGTTGCAGTTCAGGTTTTGTCCTACCATCTCCTTCTTTCCTCATGCAGGAGCCCCTTGTTTTCACTGTACACAAACAACAGACTCCCCCCAGCCCCCCTCCCAAAAAATATATATATAGGTGTCTGGCTGATAGACTCATAAGGGTAAATTTCTTTGTGGGTAATCAGCAGTGAGCCAAAAACCAGAGACATTTTAAAAGCATGCAAGCAAAAGAGGTTGCTAAAAGAAAAATCTTTGAAGGGGTATTATCCAATTAGCACTGATAGCTCTGCTAATGTGGCAGCAATTAAAATGTTGTTTGTGAACTAAATAGGAGAAGACCTAAATATTCTTTGGACTTACATATGAATAATGTTCTAATATCTGGTGGAATAATTATAATGAAGCTGTAAGTATTCTCTCACGAGTTGTTTACTGAAATAGCAGTCTATTTAATCAGTAGCAATGCATTCAAGGTGACTAAATATTAAATATGATTGGCAGCTTGCTGCTTGGACTAAAACGATTAAGTAACATGAGAAAGAAAGTGACAGGTGACTTCAGTCCCCTCGAGGAAACATGCCCCAGCCAGGAAATGGGTTGAGACTTCTAATAATATTGGTAACAAATAAGTGCTGAAATGTTTGCTTGCAGCAGTCAGTCTGGAAAGGAATGCAAATCCTGTTATACATCTTTTTCATCTTGGGGAGGTTGCAGTGGCAGCACTCGCCAGCTCTGAGGTGCTGTGCATTTTAACCACCCTGCAGAGACACTTTGGGTGGCTGTGTCAGGTTGCCAGCCAGCAAAGCCACTCCAGCCCTCAGCACTGAGCCAAATCCAACCATCCCTGTGGAGACTGGAGGGGCTGGTGGGGCCTGGGGCACCATCACTCACATCTCCCATCTCACCCTTTTTAGGGTCTTTCCTTGTTTCTTCTCCCATTGCTTTGGATTCAGTTAGGCAAACAGGGGTGAGGGATGAATTGCAGATGGATTCCAGGAGCCTCCAGAGGTCAGCGGGAATTGGACTTGACCCTGGGATTGCTGGTTCAGCTCTGGGAAGGGAGTACTGCAAGCATGGCATTTCCAGCCCACTGTTTCACAGGGGGATGCCAAATGTCCTGTCTCCAAACTTCATACACAATGAAAGCATTTGCCATTTGGGGTAAGTCTGTGTTCCTTTTTTTTCAGAGGGATGAGAAACTGGCCAGGGTCATGTAAGATTTCCACAACTGGACCAAAATCTGAGTCCAACTCTTCTATTCTTGTGTCTTCTATCACAATGCTTTCTTTTCTACCTGGTTCTTCCAGGTTCTCACAAGCATCTCCCTCTTTTCTGGTTCTGTGGAATAGGGATGGGACCTTGAATCCACTGCACGGCTTGCTGCAGTCACTGCTGCTGCTCCTCTCTGCTTCTGGGCTGAAGCAGCCCAGCAAAGAAGTTGGGGAGCTTGGGACAGCTCCAAGGGCAGGAAGAGGGACTCCTTTCTCTCTCCATGTCCCTAATGGGGTCCTAAGTGTAGTATAGACATGAGAGTCAATGCCCTTTTACATAGAAAGTAGAGAATGAATTCCAAACAGTACTGGAGACAGCTGACCCTTTTAGCACAATGCTTAAATATTCTAGTGCCGTGCCAAGGCAGCATGTGCAGAGTAAATATTTTAATCCCTAATTAATCACTTTGGTTAGATTGGTAAAACAGAAGTCTAATGAAAATAATTTGAAATTTCCTTCATGAATAATTGCATTGTTCAGGGGATTCTGGGAAGAGTCAACTGGCTGACCTTCCATTCTTGAGCTGCTCTATTGCTATGAGACTTAATTTGTGTCCTTCAACCCTTTTCAGTCACCGTCACGAGATTAGAAATACCTTTCATGCAGTTCAGCAGCAACTATGCAAAAGGACAGTGCAGTCAGCAGAGAGGTAAGAAATTAGCACATGCTTCCCTGTGGTGAAACACATACAGTACAGCACACAGGACAGGGCAAAGCTTCTTTTCCACTCTGTGTCCCTTTATTATGTCCTGAACATGATGGATTGCGTTGTTTATTGAAGTGCTCATGGCCATTTTTAATTAGAGATGTAAGGTCTGCGGGTGCCAGGGCTTTGGGTATTTGCAGGATTGGAAAAGAATTTGCTGGTTGTTACGTGCTGGTGGCCGGCAGCACGGTCAGAGCCATGGTTCCAGGGGAATTCATTTCCTCCTGCAGCTCCCGACTTTCCGGTGGCTGGGTGTGAGGCACCAGGCCTGTCTGGATAAGATGGCTTGGCTTGTAGGACCAAGACTGGTCCAGTGACAGCAAAATCACACCCTCCCTGTTCACCTCAGTTTGCATTTCTCTACAGAGCAGCTGCAGTTTGTTGTGGAGGGAAGATTTAAGTGCAGCAAGGTCTGTGGTCCTTCCCCAGGCTTTTACCTTTGTTAAAAAAAACCACATTAGACCATCCTCTATCTGAGTACAGTTTTTCTTGTACTTGATAGCTGCAAAGGTGCAGCTAGAAATGTTCATGAGAACAAGTTATGTTGTGCAGGCAAGGGTTTAAAAACACAGCTTCAATTGATAGACCTGTGAGTGTCCTTTTCAGCAGGCCTCTTTCCCCAGGCTGGTGTGGAGCAGGCCTGTTGTTGGAAGAATTTGCTGTAGAGCTGCAATTCATACGTCTGCTAAAGGTGGAGTTTCTGTGGAAAGGCAGTGGCATCAGACACTGCAAAGTTGTTGGGTTCCTCTGTGGTTTTTGTGGTTAGAATCAGAGAAGGGACCCGTGAGGATCTCTGAGTTCAACTCCTGGCTCTGCATGGGATAACTCCAAAAATTCTTGTCCAGGATGGTGTGCTCAGCTTTTGAGGTGGCCACCAAAGCCTGTGGGATTCTCGTGAGAGTGCAGGACAGGGCTGCACACTGCCTGCAGCTCTGAGGGAGGAGATGAACTACGTTATTGAGCTGCTCTGGGTGCTGCTCATCCACAGCATTTGGGTTGGGCATCACTTGATCCCAACACAACCCCAAATGTGCTGTGAGAGAAGCAGAAGGGAGAGGAGAAGCAGCACAGGGGAAGGAGCATCTTCAATAGGGGCTGGATTTCAGGCTTCAGGGGGTGAGGAGGATGTGGGGGAGCAGCTGTATCATACAAAGTTCAGAGAGGAAATGCAAAGGTTTTGCAAGAAATAGGTAGTGAAATACAAGGCAGGAGGATTGAAAAGGGCAAAGTGGTGTGATTTGGGAGCTGGTTGTGTTGAGGAGAGGAGCAGAGTTATGAGTGTGGGCCAGAGCCTTGCTTTGGGAGAGAGAAAGGTGTGGTAGAATATGATTTCTTGGTCCAGGAAACTCATCTGTCCTTGCCAGAGCCTTAGAGAGTTGGGAACGTGTGTGAGCACAGCTCAGAACAGGGGCTGGTGAAAAACTCTACAAGAGAGCATTCCTACCTATTAAGAAAATGATTTTTGAAACAAACAAACAAATTTAAACTTCTCATTTACTTTTAGAGGACAAATATTAATCTCTGTTCTGCTGGTGGTTTTACCTGACGAAGCCAAACTTTTTACAATGATTATCACTTCATAGCATCTTGCAGTTTCCACTTTCATTTGTGGTTATTTTTTTGGGTTTTTTTTTGCTCCCACATTCACTTTTTTATTTTTCTATTTGTCTGCGCAGTTGTTGCTTATCAGCCATGGAAATTTACAGATATTAAATTAGCTACAGGAGGGCTCTGATACTGTTCCCTCAATGCTAGAGAAACCTATTGAGAACTAAAGGAAAAATTATTAATGAAAACTGAATGAGAAGGCTATAAAGTTCAAAGTGTGTTCCCTACCTCACAAGATCTGGATGCATGCAAAATTTCATGAAAATTACTCATAAAACGGTATATTATGTTTTGCTTCTTCAACCAAAAGCATTGGTGAAATATTTTCATTCAGTGCAAAATACATTGGATGATAATGGTAATTAATGGAGTGAACCATTTAACAAGGAGATAATACAGGATATGAAGGGTTTATTACAAAAAATGTGACCCTCACCACAGGACTTGAACTTGCTACTTTTGACAACATAAAGCAAAGCCTCTGCCCTGTAGGCTGGAAAATGTCTTCTCCAGTTGAGATGCAGATCATAAAAGAGTCTCATGGAAATGAACTTTGGTTTTATGTAAAAAGGGTATGGGGAAAGAGACTAAATCTGTGTGTGTGTCCACTATAGGGTAAATATTCAGCAATTTGGATGTTTAGGGTAGTTATTTCTGGACCAAAATGGAGGATAAATTTTAAGATATTACCTCTCCACTATGATGCTGATGCTCAGTACGGTGTGGTCTTTCTATGTGATCATAAAACAAAACCAATTCCCAGTTGTTGAAGTACAGAGTCTCCTTCCAAGCCACTGAGGAGAAGTCTGAAGCTTCTGAGTCTTTTGGACTTGCTGGGCTGAATTGAGTTTTGTTCTTTTACACAGAATTCTAACAAGAGACAAACAAACAGAAAAGTATATTATATTATATTGGAAAATTAAAAAGATTCCTTTGCAATTCTCTCAAATATTATTGTTTTGAGACAAAGGATGTGAGAGAGAATAGATGAGGTTAAAATCTGCTTTTCAGCCTAGATTTCCTGGGTCATTCCTTTGCTCTATATGGAGGGGAAACAGCTAGAGCTGTTACTGAATTTAGCCACAACACCTGAACCAAACTGATAATGAATTCAGGAGGCTGAAATTGGCTTCAACACCTCCAACCCTGGGCAAACCTGCAGCCATCCAGACAGAACTAAACTTCCAGAGCTCTACAGTGGCCCAGAACCCTGACCCAGCATTAACACTCATGCACTTTACCAACAGCATGACCTTAACACAGGGAGAGCCATGTCCTGTCCTGAAACTCAGAGCTATATTGCTGATACTGGAAAGGCTGGAACCTTGTCCGGGATATTGAACAGAGCACAGAGAGGGCTGAAACCTGTCTGAAAGCCTGGGTGAAACACAGGCAAATATTTTTGCAAATTAAAAACTGTCATGGCAGAGGAACACGGTCAGAAACTACAAAGGCCTGGGAAGGTTGATGCTCAGGGCAGCCTGCTGGCTCCAACGTGCTGCTCGGGGCTCCTGGCGAGCCATTTTAATTGAAAGTGAGAGCGTCTGTGGCAAAAGGTTGGGAAGTCCTGCTCTAATTGACTCTTTCTGGGGTTAACCGTGGCAAAGAACGAGTCAGATCCCAGCTCCGCCGTCGCTTCAGTCCTCCCCCATCATTAATTACTTCGGTTGCATTTCTTAATCAGCGCTGCTCGGATCTATGGGAGAGATCCCTGGCGCCTCGCCAGCACCGCCACTCCGACTGGATAAAACACACGGCGCGGGGAAGGGGAGGAGGGCAAGCCTTGCTTGTTATTTCTTCTCCCTTTGATGCTCAACGAGTTGGGTTTCTGACACAGGCCTTTCTGTGCAGCTTCTCTCCCCCCACCAGAGCTGTGGGATCCTTGTCCTCGTGGCCTCTCTTTGGTTGTGCCTTTAATTGACCTTCCAGCATTTTGGAGGGCTGGGGTTCAAACAAACTGATTTCTGCCAATGGCTGTGGCAGGGCACTTTGTCCCAAAATGCCACAGATCCCAATGTAGGTAAATCAAGGCAAAGAGGCCCTTCAGGCTTCTCCACACTCAGTCTCAGCTATCCCTGCCCATGGAAGGGGGATTAGAACTTTAGATGATCTTTAAGGTCCTTTCCAACCAGTAACATTCTCTGATTATGTCTGCCTAAGATGCTTGCCCTGCAATAGCTGGAAGTGGGATTCCATCTGCACCTGCAGATTTAATGGAAAATTGGGATCTTCACAGCCAGAAAAATCACAGACCTGAAAAGACAGGTTTAGAGAGTCCAGGTACCAGCAAGGCAGCAGGAAGGGCGCAGTTTGCCTTGGAGTACAAAGCTCCAAGACTGTGTCCTTACTGCTCGGGAGTTTTCTCTGGGTTTCTCACCCCATTTCCATCCCCTTGCCCCACCACACTTTTTTTTTAGCTGAAGACTAAACAGTTTTGTCCTCTCTGGGTTAAAGAGGGGGCTGCAACCCACTCCATGCAACTTCTAGGAGCTCACCCGATATGTAGGGATTGAAGGGGAAGGAAGAAAAGATTTCATACCTTTGTGTTGCATTTCTCTTGCAGTCAAGAGGGTAAAATGAGCCCATTACCAGAAGTTGTCCTCTGCCATCAAGTTCCTGGGAAGAATAGCTGTTTGGACATGGTTAATGGCTAGACTCAATGATCTTAGAGGTCCTTTCCAACCTAAATGATTTTAGGAGTCTAAGGGAGATTTAATCATTTAATGGCCTGGGTTGGAAGGAACCTTAAAGACCATTGCATCCCAACTCCCTGTCATGGATAGGGATGCCTTGGAGCCCAGGTTGCTCTAAGCCCCATCTGACCTGGCCTTGAACATTTCCAGGGATGGGAGAGCCACAGCTTCTCTGGGCACCCTGTGCCAGGGCCTCCCCACCCTCATAGGGTGGAATTTCTTCCCAATATCCCACCTAACCCTGCCCTCTGGCACTGGAAGCCATTCCCTGTGTCCTGTCACTCCATCCCTTGTCCCAAGTCACTCTCCAGCTCTCTTGGAGCCCCTTTAGGCACTGGAAGGAGGTTTCTTTCAGGGAAAACTCCTTGCTCGGAGGAAGCAGTTCAAGCCCCTCCACTTCTCTTGTTGAAGGGAGGATGAGAAGCAAGCACAGCCCGTTTGCAGCATTTTGATCTCTCAGATTTTGTTGTTTCACAGTGAGACCAGTCCAGGGGGAGAGGAGCGGCCAACCCAGAACAATCACAGCACATTTACTGTAAGGGATTACATTTTTTCTTTTTTCCCTTGGAAATTTCACAACTGGCTTTAATTAAGTTCTTCCAAACCCAGCAAACGCACACAAGGCATTAGAGAGGGAGAGGGTACGTGTTTGCCGGATGGGATTTCTGCAGGTTTTCCTTCCTCTAATGAAAATTTCCTTGGCTGTCCCCGTTAGAATAGGCTGTAGCCAAGCTTCTGGTGGGCTGACACCCCGTGGCTTGGCCCTGGGGTCACACACTCGTGCCAGGTGGCGACAGAGCAGCATTTCTCTGCTAATGACCCAACAGCCTGTGCAAAATATGCAAAAAAGTTATAAAACTAGTAAGATATTTATTTCCAAGTCCTCCCCTGATGTAGTTTTATTATTTCTTTCAATGTACTCTTTGGATTACTGATGGCATGTGTCTTTTAAACAGCCCTGGGAGTTTCCTCCCTGCCTAAACCCCTAAAAGGTGCTGGTTTTACTGTCACTTCTGCTCGTAAAATGTTTTGTCTGAAACCACCTCTTCCTCAGCAGGGTACTTTCTGCGTAGTTTTCTCTCCACCTCTGCAAATTTGTGTGCATTTCGTTCGTCTGCACGGGGGTTGCTAATCAAGGATGTCATGAGCTCTCAATGAAACAAAGTCTTTGGACGTGGGGACCCAGAAAAATGGACACAGTGTACTCCCAAAATGTTCTTAGTAGCACATGTGAATTTCTTTGCACTCAAATTAAGCAGGATTAAAGCAGCTAAACTGTTGTTGCTCAGTTCTCTTGGATCATGTGACAAAGCCTGAATCGCTTTTAGTCACTGGTATAGGCCTAAGTCAGTCCCTTGATCTCCAAATTAATTTTTGAATTGAATGATTGTGTGGGGTTTTTTCGTCCTAATTGAGTCTTCAAGTGAAAAATGCTTAGCAAACAGATGGAAAACTGAGGACAAAAGGCTCTATTATGTAATAAAAAAAGGGAGAGTTCACTACAACAGTTTGAAATTAGTACTTGGAGGCTCAAATTATTTTTTTTTTTCCCTTCATAAAATCCCAAACAGTAAGCGATATGCAGCGTGTTTGGCACAGCTTGGTGGAAAACCATGAGAAAGGAAGAAGGTGAAAAATTTGTACCAGCAGCTCTCATAGCAGACAGTACAAAGCATCTGAGTCATTTATTGATCCACTCCTCATTTTTCGTCAATTGATATGGCAGAAGCAATATTCCTTTTTCCCAGGAAGAGAAAGGTTTCAAGGGATAGCAGTGCAAAGCTCAAAGGTTGCTCATGGGTATGAAAAACCTCCAAACTTCCCCTGGGAAATGCACTGGAGTGTTTCAAGTTCTGTGGGACCCTTGGGACACCCTGGGGTTTTCTTGCTGTTCCCCTAACACTGGGCTGGAAGGATGGGGAAATACTTGGAGTTTCTTCAAGGAGCTCTCTTTCATTCCTAGGTGGAGAGTTAATTAATATCCCTGTCTGCTAGTGAGCAGGAGCAAATGGGTTTTATTGACAGCTACTGAGTCAATGGGGTTTATTGATAACTACTGAAGCCCAATCAGAAATCCGGGTTAAAATGGGCCATGCTTTAGCCAGCTGTCTCCTCTACGTACAGTTAATAGGTGGAATTGCTTTTTGCCCAAAAATTCCCTGTTGTTGCTCCCTGGAGTTTAACACAAAGCTCGTCGCTGTAGTTGTGCTTGAGCTAAATATTTGTCAATGCTTAGGGCACATATATTTGATAACTCTTTTCTTCCTATTTTTCTGGCAACTGAATGTTTTTAAGCTGTTCCAAGTTACAATCACTGCTTAATATAAAAAGAGAGAAACCACCCAAATATTCACTGATTTTTGGCCATGGTTATGGGAAGACCATCGGTTCTGGTGAGGTGCAGAAGCCATCAGCACCAACAAGAAAGCAAAGAGCTGCCTTTCTACACCTTGGCATTTCCTTCAAAGTGCTCCTGCCACATTTGGTGGGATTTACACAATTTTGTGGTTGGATGGAACTTGAAACCATCACTTGTGTTGGGCTCTTCTACAGCCCTGCATGTTTTGGTCCATGTATTGTGTGTATGTGATCCGTGGAGCTCCTGTGTTCACCTGGGGCATCATAAATATTGTGCAAAGAGTTTGCTTCTGCTTATGCCAAGAGTGCTCAACTTTCCTGGCATAACTCGTTGATGAATAATAGAAAGAATCTGGCTAAGTGTGTTCATATATTTAAGAAGATGATTTTCCCCAGTGAAGCATCTGGGAGATGCTTGGGACTTCAAAGGTTCACAAAAACCTTTGTACGGTTTCAAGTCCTTCTGCTGGCCATCATGTCAATGTTAGCATTTCTCCCTCACTGGGATCTTGTTCTGCTTGTGTTGGAGCAAAGGGATAGTTCTGGCATATGGAGAGGGAGCAGGAGGGTCTGGGCTACAGCCTCTGAAAGGGAAAAAAACGGGAGAAAAGTAACCACAGACAGAACAAGTAATGGCAACTTCTTTCCTGAGGTGAAAATGTGGCACTGAGTTCAGAACAAGTAGGACTTTGTTCAGGCAGTTAAACTGAGAGAGGGCAGGATTAGATGGGATATTGGGAAGGAATTCTTCCCTGTGAGGGTGGTGAGGCCCTGGCACAGGGTGCCCAGAGAAGTTGTGGCTGCCCCATCCCTGGAAGTGTCCAGGGCTGGGTTGGACTGGGCTGAGCATCCTGGGACAGTGGGAGGTGTCCCTGCCCATGGCAGGGGTGGCACTGGATGATATTTAAGGTCCCTTTCCAACCCAAACCACTCTGTGACTCTTTGATCCTGATCAGTGAAAATGGGATATCAGCAGGATGGGAGACACCTGCAGGGTCTAACTCTGCAGTGGGATCTTTCCATATCTGTTATAGAGGTACTTGTGGTTGCTCCACATTGAACAGTGTCCATGCACTGGGAAGACCACCAGCATGGGATGATTCCCACAGCAGCTGCCCCGCTCCTGGCTGAGCTGGGCACTTGGGAACCCAGTGGGTTTGCAATGCCATCCTTAGCAGACACACTCAGCAGAGCCAGACCACTGAACCAGCTCTGCTCCCTCTCTGGGCTGCTCCAAGCTCACCCCAGTGGTCTCCAAATCAGATCCTGTAAATCAAGTCTCCTTAGTTTTCATTATTTTCCTGAATTAGAAGTTCAGGGAAGGCTTATTCTCATTTTGCCTGAAATACCAGCACATGAGCTGGGCAGGAACAGGTCTAACCTTTCAGCAGAGTTCAGGCTCTGCCACGTCAGCGATTGTTTCTTGCCATCGCAGTGGAAAACTCTTTTCCCTTTCACTTCACATCATTTCTTTCTGCAGAACGCTTTCAGTGCAGATAATGCACACGGAGGTACAATGCAGGCAGTTGTCTGAGAAAAGAAACCCATTTTCTTCTAGTGGGTGGTAGGTAAGAATTACTAATCCAATCTGCTTGAGTTAACGCAAAACAAGGATTAGGGTAAAGTTCCCGAATATGTTAATCTTCCTTTATAGAGGCAAACTTTAGCACCGCTATCAGCCCCGTGGTTTATAGTTCATGGGAACAATGAACCAATTAAACTCGAGCAGAAAAAAACCTTGCACAAGTTTTCTGATTGTTACCTAATACTTTGAATTCTTTTGATTCTTAATTATTTGCCACTGTGTCATAGACGGGGGGAAATAAAACGTTGTTTATTATTCATTAGACTGTTTCTAAACATATCCATAATTAACTGCATCTTATTGTAGTTGTTCTTTTCATCTCTCCCTTTATGAAAGTAGGTATTAAATGACACATAAGGGCCTGGATAACTGATATAATTGTTGGCAGTGGAAATAGATGGCTTACTGGAATTGTTGTGCCTATTCATAGTCAGCTAGTTGTGAAAAAAGCTCAGCTTGTGTGAAGGAAAGAAAAAGAGACATTCAGAACCATTTCTCTTAGGTTTTGGGAAAGAAAAAATACCTTATTTCACTTTTTATAAACGAGCACTCAACAGCAAAATGTCCTCTGGCATTACAGAAGCAAGCCCATTTGGAAAAGCCTTAAATGCTGCTTTAGCCCTGTTGGTATCCAAAATATTCTTGCTTACTGCTGCTCTTACAGCAATCCATACAATTTGGAAAATTTTACTGTGTATTCTGGATTTTTTTCTGCCTTTCAAATTTCTGACTGTGGAACAGACCAAAAGGAGAATAATTGGACTTGCTGCTTGAGACAGAAATGTCAAGGATTTACTTTAGAATGCTAAAAGGCCTGTTCCCCTGTCAATACCTGCATGTGGATCTTGGGCACATCAATTAGAGAAATGTAGTCCTAAAGCAAATGTTACACTGCAGGATTTCAGCAACGTCTCTGCCAGTGGGTCAGAAAAGGCAGTTTGATTTTCGAGTAATAATGTGGGTGTTTTACCTAACCAGCTATTGATCCTGGCAATAAGTGGGCAGCGGGGTTGTTTTTGCAGTATCACTTTGTACTTGTGCTTGTTAGAGATTGAATCCCACTGCAATCCAATGCAAAAGCTGTTTCTGAGAGATTCTGATGTCACCACCACTTCTGGAAACCTCGGTAATTATTGAGGATTTAATTGGACCTGAAAGAGAAGGGAAGTATCCCTCTACTAAATACATTTTTGTGTACAACCAAAATTCCAATGCAATGTGCTTTATAGAAAAAGCCTCAGGATGAGGCACGTTGGATATTGCGATCCAAGCTCGGTTCAGTTTATTAAGTCACGTTTATAATGTTCTCAATTAAGAGAATTGCAGTTCAGGGAATACAACAGGTCGCAGCAGGTCAGAGTACAGGCCTCTGTAGCAGAGCACTTGTCAAAGGCTCATTTTATTTAGTAAAAATTATTCAGCTTTCACATCCCCTTGGTGAAAAGTGGGCCCTTGTGCAAGGCACTGAGCTGACCCCTTCATGCTGGAGTTAAACTTCTCAGCAGGAAGCAAGGACTCCTCAGGGGCAGTGACCCAGTGTCTTGTTTTCAGTCCTTTTGTTCGACTCCCTTGATTTCTGCTTTTCACCTGAGAGAAGCAGACAACTCAGCCATTGCCCTCCTCGGGACTGGCTGCTCCATGTCTTGACCCTCCAATTCATCTCTGTGCTCTCTCTATCCAGCAAAAACCTTTGGGAAAATGCAAGTGAGGTTGGGGGACATTTTTAGACTGACATCAGTGTGCCATCAGAAAGTGCAGTGCTCAGTGCACCATCACCTCCCAGCACAGATAATCAGAGAATCCTTTAGGCTGGAAAAGAAATTTGAGATCATCGAGTCCAGCTGATGCCAAAGCCACCATTACCCCATGTCCCCAAGTGCCACATCCACATGGCTTTTAAATCCCTGCAGGGATGGTGACTCTACTAATGCCCTGTGCCAGTGCTTGACAACCCTTTCAATGAAGAAATTTTTCCTAATATTCAGTCTAAGCCTCCCCTGGCACAACTTGAGGCTGTTTCCTCTCATCCTATCACTTGTTACTTGGGAGAAGAGACCAACACTGACAATAAGGGACTCCCTACGTGGATTTAGTTAGAAACAAAGCACACCAAAATCTCAAAGGCATCCAGGACATCTCTCCCAGTTTGGAGTGCTGTTTTCTGGGAGCTGAGGGAAGCACTTGGCTGCGGGGTGACAGGTTAAGTGTGGTCTGTCTGCGGGCCAGACACTCCGAGGTGCAAACTGGGAGCGCTCCCAAGATGCTGAGTTACATCTTCTGGAGAGCTGCCCCGCTCCGTCAGGCTCCGCCGTGCCGGGGCCCCATCCTGGGAGCTCTGGAGCCAGTGGGAACAGATGGCACTCAGCACTTGGCAGCATTAGACCCCAAATCCCAAGTCCTGGGTCTTTTTTTTTTTTTTTTCTAACCACCAAAAATCTCTTTCCG
>VWZT01000871.1:274839-299205 GCA_013397055.1 Pachycephala philippinensis
TGGTTTTTTTTTTTTTTTTTTGTCTAACCACCAAAAATCTCTTTCAGTTCACGAGTGGCAAAGCAGCAGCAAAACCGAGGTGGAGAGAGACGCGCCGGGCAAACCTGGTTTGCTGCTTGAATAAATTTGCAAAAAGTGGCGAGTGCTTTTTGCAAGCCCTCCAGTGCACAGCAGAAATAGTCCAAGTTTGAGGCTGGGGGACTTTTCAAGCTCGTTTCCCTGCTGTGGCACATAACGAACAGACAAAAACCCCTTTCTGTAGCCTCCGCTGGCTGCGACATTTGTTGGTGTCTGTGGATCTTATTCAGAGCGCTTTGTGCGACACTCGTAGCAATGTAACTGTATTGTGGCAGGAGACTGGAGAGGGCAGCGGATCACTCGCTCGAAAACATGACCTTTTAATTTAAACAAAAGACTTGAAAAAATGAAAGTGGGTCTTAAATGCAGTTTAATCAGTCAGGCGAAAGATGTCTAATGAAGCTGCCAGACAGATTTGTAGCCAGACTGTCACTTTACCCATCATGTTTACAGCCTCCAGTGGTGAGATTAGGACTGGGTGAAGGCACAGTCTATCCAAATTTCCCCAGTCTGCTCCTCTACCCTGTTTGTTGAGTTTTGACAATTTGACAAATTATTTTGTTGTGTTGTCTCTAGACCTGGAGGAGCTGAGTGTGTCACTCCCACCTTTGAGTGCAGCTGAGCGTTGCCTGATGGAGGGATGAGAGACCCAAAGAGATGCTGCAATGCTACAAAATCAAGGTAAACCCTCTCAGACTTTCTGCTTTATGACGTTTTCCTCCTAGGTGATCAGCGCTAAACCACCTGCCTCTTGAATACGGACAGCTGAAAAGTTTCAGGGCAATTTTTAAACATCTTGATTCCCTCTGCTGTGAATCAATGAGTTGTTTTTTATAACAGGATCTCTATTTCTTACTTAAAGCCGCTGGGACGCTGCAGTGCTGAATAGGGCAGCTGTGGAAACCTTTTGGCAGTTGTTGCTGCCTCAGAAGATGCCTACACCAAGAAAGGACTTGATTTAATGAGAACCAAGTTAGAAACCTCCCCCAGAATTAAATTCCCAGCTCTGTGACCATCGCGGCGGCGGCGATCGCGCATTTCTCGCCAACGCCAAATTGGTTCTGTCTTAGCGTTTCTGGATGCACGATTGTTATTTATTTTGCAGGAAATATTTGCTACTTAAGAAGTTTTCCGTGGCTGCCCATTGTGGAAGCCAACCTCAGTGTTTATCCACAGGCTAAGCAGGGCTCAGACACGCGGCGTCTGAGCTCCCCCACACAGCCATGTCGGTGAACCCAGGCTGGAAGGGGAGGAATTGCCTCTCCGGAAGATGAGAGGGGATCCATTTTCCATGCTAGCTCTTTCCTGGGGGGCTTTGCCAAGAAGAGAAAAAAAAAACCACTCGCAGTTTTCTGTCTTTTCACCCTTTTATTTATTTTTTTTTTTAAAAGAACATCAAAGTTATCACTCCTGCTTTCTCACCATAATCCCACAAATCCTAATGTGTGTCTCCCAGTCCTTTCATGCTAAAAGCACAAGTGTGTGTGTGTTTTGCGGCATTTAGGAGGGTGCTGGCTGTTTCCCATTTGCATACGCACTGTGTCACTGAAAGAGCCAAACCAGGAAAAGCAGTTCAAACTCAAACGTTTGCTTATTTTTCTCAGGTACTTTAAAGCCAATTATTATTTTAAAATCATCTGCATGATGTGACGTCTAATTCTGCTTCAGTGGAACAAGACAAGTGGACAAAAAAGACTTTTCTTGTGAGTTGCTTTTTTTCCCCTCCTTTTCCCTAAACATTTTTTTTTCCCAAGTCTCATGCTTAGCAAAAAAACCCTCTGTAATTGTCTTGTCATGATTGTAGCTTTTCCCATTCACCGCCACTTTACATGGAAGCCCCGGGAAAAGAATTCTCAAAAATGAAATTTCATGCTTGCATGTGTTTCTGTGATCTGCAGTGTGTATGATCTCCGAGTGGAAAAACTTCTCTAAAAATAACTGGATTACCCTTGCTCCGACGCCATCTGATGCCTCCTGAGCAGATCCCGCCGCTCGCCTGTGATCTCTGGCCCACCGCAATCGGGGTGACAGGCATTGAGGAGAGGGGCTGCGGTGACACCCCCGCCCTCACCCCCCTTGGGACACAGCCTGGGGGAGTGGGGCAGCCCCTCTCAGCACAGCTCAAACCTCTGACCTGTGCCAAACAGGGAAACAGCCTCGTTACCTGGTTCCTCGGGAGGACCTGCAGCGTTTTTCCTGTTTTCAGATTTATTTTCCTTGCAGGCCTCCTCCACGCAGGGTTTTTTTTGAGGGGATTGGTCTGGACAATGCAGCTTGGGGTGTGTGTGTCCAGTGGTGTGTGCAGGGCAGCGTCCCAACCCTCCCCATCCATCAGGAAGGCTCCCATGGAGCCTGAGGGCTGGGATCTGCCCCCTTTGGTTGTAAGATCCTCTTTGCTCTGCAGCGTCCAGCCCTGGTCTGGGGCCTGCAGGTGGTATTGCAGCCCAAGAAATAAATACTGATAGAGCCAAGAGATCCAAACATTCCTCTTCCAAGACGTTTTTCTTCTCGTCTTACAATCCTTCTCCCTACGTGAACACGCTCTTTGGCTTCGTTAGGGTGGGAACTGCAGATGCAGCCAGAGCCACAGCAATCAGCTTCCTCTTTCCCTGCTGCCCAGCGATTTCATGGCAGGTTTTCCTGCCTGGAAGTAGAAATGACTTTGTGAGTCCTTGCTCCTGCGATGCTACCCAGCAATGGCACCTGCCAGCTGGGCCAGTGGTGCCCACAGGACAAAAGAGTGTGTCCCTCTCTGGCATGGCTGCATCCAGCCCTGACCCGCATAAGTAACAGTCCCTCAGGGGCTACCTTGAAAAGGGATTAGGTAGGAGTGGGTAGGAAAAACCACAGAGCAGATGAGAGCAATAACACATTAGCAGGAGCGGGAAGGCTGGTCCGGTGACTGAACACCAGACTTGGACTCAGGAGATCAAGGTTTAATCCTCCATTCTTCCACAGATGTTGGCAAGTCACTTAATCTCTCTGTGCCTCAGTTCCCCATCTGGAAAAGGAAGATAATGGTAGTTCTTTTGTCTGCACTGTCTGTTTAGATTTCTAAGTTTTCCAAGGCCAGGGATGCTTCTTCAGGAGCATAGAGATGGCACCTGCCTCTGCGGAGGGAATCACACTGCAGCCTTCCATGCTAGAAATGATAATTAATAACAGAAGTATCAGTCCTTTAATCATCAGGGAACTCATGCTGGTTTGCAACAAAATTTGCAGTTAGTGCATGATCAGAGCTTTAACTGAGGTTGAATAAGCACTTAATATAATATAATATTATATAATGGGCATTTCCAGAAAGCATCTTTGTGGGGTCTTGGGACTCTGTTTGCATCTTCAGATGACCACAAGAGTCCTGCCCATCCTGCAGGACCTGAGAGCCATTTTCAAGCTGGGTGTCGAGGCAGAAGTTGTAGTGAGAGGATTTTAACTCGCAAGAAACATCACCAACAGCTTTGCCTGTGGTCATTCCCAACCCATGGATGCAGAAGAAATCAGACGAACTCCTGCTGTGGGAATCTGCAATTCCCTCTACTTTGGAACCCTCTGTTTCTCCATCACCTGAAAAGTTTGGGCTGAATTCATAGAATCATAAAGTTGTAGAATATCCTGAGTTGAAAGGGACCCACAAGGATCATTGAGTCCAACTCCTGCCCTTGCACAGCACACCACAAGAATCACACATTGTGCCCAAGAATATTGAATTTAATGCTCTCAGGGTTATGTGTATGTTATATTATTAAGGGCCATATTGTTATTATTCTGGGGAACCTACCACAACCAAAACCACCCAGGTTACTTTTCAGGAGAAAAAGCCCAAAGTAACTGTTTCTAGAACATTTCCTTTGCTGATGTGACATGAAAGAAAAGTATTTTGAAGTCTGTTCACTCTGCTTTCCAGTGGGAGAGAATTGGTATCTGCCCTGATTATACTCAGCATCTACTGGAGTCTTCACTGAGGTTAAAAGGAAATTTCAGCAGGTAGGATTATCTCCAACAAGTGTTATATCCTGCCAAATTGGGTTTGGATTTTGTTAGACTTATTTACTTGTTCACAACACCCAGGGAAGCAAAGACTTTTTTTTCTGTAAAGAATTTGGCTGTGTTTGAAGACATGGGAACTGTGTTTTTCAGGTGAATCAGGCTCAGGTGGACTTTAGGATTTGACACGATATTGATTTAGTGACTAACCTCCCTCTTCTGCTGGGTGTGCCATGGCTGCTGTGAGCAGTGCTGAGCTATTGGAGGGCTGCAGGAATGCTTTCAGGTGGCAGCTTTGGCTTTGGACTGTTCACTTGAAGTTTTTGGGATTAACTAGTTTATGGTTCTGTCTTGGCTCCAGCCTGGTCTCCAGAGCTGTGGGATGTCCTGAAATTCCCTCTGCATGTCCTCTCTCTCTCCATCTCCTCTGGCTCTATCCAAGAACCTTGGTGAAAATTCAGGGCTGACGGTGATGCCTTCACTGATGGTTCTACAGATAAACCCCCTGACTTCAGCCCCGAGATCTTTCATCCATCTCTTCTTTTTCCTGTGCTTCTCCCTCGTGCACCTCTCTGCTTTCCAACACTTCCCATCGTGCTGCTCAGTCCTGTATTCCCATTTTGTAATGAGACACCAGGCTCTAAGTGAGCTCTGGGCCTTTCAGTCCTTTCCTTGTTGTCTCTGTCCCTGATGAAGATCCTCTGTGCTTGTTTTATGTATCAACAGTGGATGATTCTCTCATATATTTGTTTTTTTAAGGGGTGATCTGACTGGAGAACTGACGCTAAGCATCTGCCCCAGCTGCACCTTATACTTCCAAATCCTCTTTTGCTGAACAGGTAAGGAGCTCTGAGATTCCTGGAGTCACAGCACATTCCTAATGAAGAGGGAAGAGTGGGGTGAGTGGAGGCGTTGCCTTTGCAGTGGGTTATGTGTCCCCACAATGGAGTAAATGCCCTGGAGTGAATATTCTGTGTGTGCATGATAAGCCTTAACTAGCCCTGATTATGTGCATGTTGAAAAAGATGGCAAGAAAATTACAGATATTTTTCTCCTTAGTCTTAAATTTCAAGTGTTGAATTTTTTTTATTTTTTCCTATGACTAATTGCACTGAAATGTGGGTGGAAGAGGGTCTGGGTTTACCAGTTGGTTGAAAATTAAGAAGAACTGAAAAAGATTGTCTTTTTCCTCATTTCTGATGAAAATTCTCTCTCGTTTCTTTGAGCTAAACCTCTGCCATGCCCCCTGTCCACAGTAGTCTGTGTTCTTGGCATCCTCCTTGTCCCATGGGGTACTATTTTTGGCATCTTCCAGCTTCCTTGTGGTACTATATTCTTGTCTCTGAGTCAAAAGAACTGTGGGGGTCTTGGGGGTGCCAGGTGAAAATAAATCCTGGAAACATTTATACTTTTCCCAGTGTAAATTTTCCATGGAGGAGGGAAATTTCTAAACAGCTGCAATTTACAGTGCTTTGCTGCACAAGGGGTTATAAAACATCAGATCTATTAGTTCTAGTCAATATAGGCCAAGTTATTCTGAGAGATGAAAATTCTACCTAGATCTTAAATCTTTCCTGGCAGTGACAGATGCCAAAGCCTTTCTGGAAAAAAAAAAATACAATTGTTTTGTCAAAGCTCACTTTATAAATACCTTTTGCTGGAATGATGATGCTTTGTATGAAACACACTGCAGAAAACTGACAGTGGGGATGGAAAACGCTGACCTAGTTTTATCCAGAACAAAAGCAGGATTTATTTTTTTTGTACAATTTTTCCTCTTTTTCTTTTTTTTTCTTTTCTTTTTCTTTCCTTGTAAGAAAAGAGAGTTCAATAAATGCTAGGGCTTAAGGAAGAAGCTGGTAGTGGAAAGAAAAGGCAAGTACCATCATGGTCAAATGTCCACAAGAAACCTTAATAATCTGTCTAGAGCTCTTGGGCAGGTCAGTGGTGCCTTTTCTGAGGGTCCTGGTGCTTTTGATTGTTATTAACACCCTCAGTCTTCAGCCTTACAAAACACCTTCAGCATCTGCTCTGAGCTGCAGAGGGATCTGGGCTTTCAGAAAAGTGAGATTAAAATGTGAGTTGAGGCATCCCCTTTAGGTGAGACAGATGTGTGGGATCTGACCTGGCAGGGATGGATGGGGAATCTGGATGCCAAGCCAGGGAATTTTGCATTGGTTCTGCTGGAGGTCAGGTGGGCTCCTGATTCCTGACTTTAAAAAATTGTCATTCCTGCCTTTGGGTGAAGGACTCCAGCAAGTGGCTCAAGAGGAGCAAGAAATCACATTCCAGTTCCTGGTAAGGAAAGGAAAATTAATGGGACAAGAGTTCAGCAGAGCTGTGACCACCCAAGGTGCAACTTCTGCATCTGCTGAGGGAAACACAGTCCTTGTTCTCTTTCCTTTTTTTATCAGGCACCTGTTTAAATCACACTTTGTGGAATTAAGGGGATGGGATCCAAGGTCAGGCCCTGCACTGCTGGTGCTGATAGAGGGCACTAAGGGTCTAAATTTTGAGGGGAATTGACACAGCTCTGATGGTGCTGGAGGCCAGGTTGGATGGGCTTGGAGCAACCTGGGATAGTGGAAGGTGTCCCTGCCCATGGCAGGGGGTGGAATGGGACATGTATGGGGTCTGTAAGGTCATTTCCAACCCAAACCATTCTGGGATTCTATGGTATTAAAGCAAAAGGAGTTGGAGAAGACAACTGAGCAGAAATCATCCTGCCAGAAAAAAAGTTCAGAACACAGACAGAAGCTCAGCTGAAGTTTTCCTTCTTAAATTTGCCCAAGACATAATTAAAATTAACATATACAGTGAAGGAGCAGTACAACATCCTTACTTAATTTTTTCTCTTCATTAGACCTTCACGAGTGTTCGGGCTCCGCCAGGTTCTCATTCTTAATTGCAATTTCTTGGTGCTTACACCAGGCGCATCTTCCAGAGCATTCCAGGTCATTAAAAATTCACTGTTTCCTTTTTAATCTCTGGCCGAGTTGTCAGCCTCGAGTGTGCGGGTTCCTCCCTGGAATGCTGCTCCTTTATTGCCCATTGTCAGCGAGGTTTCGCTGGGAATTTTCCCCTCCTGGTGCCATCGTGGGCCGTCGCTGTGGGTCAGAGTTTGCACCTCAAGCCATCAGTTTTCATCATGGTGTTTGTCACGAGCTGAGGACGTTTTTATGAGATGAAACACCACGAGGGCAAAACGCATTAAAATTCAGCCTGCCTGCTCCGAGCTGGAAATGAAGCAAGTATTTTGTAAAAGAGAATAATTTGAAATATTATAAAAGGTAAACTGCTAGTATTTGCTGCCACTGATTTTCTTTTGTGCTGTTGGTGATATTGGCTTGCATAGGGCAGCAGAGTGTTTTTAAAAATGATATTAAAAATTACTTGTTTTTATTTAGCAATATTAAAATTTACTAATTTTTACTAAAGAATTACTAATGTTTATTAAAAATTACTTGTTGATATTAAAAATAATATTTTAAAATAGTATTTTTAGTAATATTAAAGGCATTTAATATTAAATTAAATATTACATTTGTTTAACATTATTATTTAATATTATTTACTATTTACTAGTTACTATTTAATATTTACTATTTAATATTTAATGTTAAAATTAGTATTAAATTAAATATTTTGCTAATACTAGTTTGCTTCTTCCAGAGATATGAAACTATGAAGAGGCTTGTAGTGCATTGAGTTCTACACAAACAATGAAAAAACTCTGAAAAATGTAATAATTATATAATTTTAATTATTGACAATTTCTATGCATTTTTAAATTGTTATAATTTTTTTTATTTCCGTAAGACTGCGCTGTGATTCTTTTAGAAAATCACATCCTTTCTAGAAAACTACATCTTTTGTGGACTAGAATTTCAGGTACCAGAAGGTCTGGGGCAAACTATCACTTGGAGGTAGCTTTTAGATTAAATGTTAGAGGGTTCTTAAGCAGTCAGTGCAAACAACTGTGTTTCACTCAGTGAAAAATGGATTTTATTGTACAAGGAAACAAAAAATTCAGCCTCCAACCTACTGTAGAGTTCTTCACACAAAATTGTCATTTTTGTTCCCACCTTCAGGGCCTTTAATTGCAAATTCAAAGCCATGAGAGGAGGAATATGCAGGAAGAGGAGGTTAAATGTGAAATATCCCGCAGCTGGTGGGATTTTGCCCCTCACTGGTGTCACTGGTGTCCACACTGGGGGTTCCAGTTTGGTGGGTGCCCGTGAGAGGCATCGCTGGCTCTGCCCAGCCAGGTGGGAACTGCTTGGGAACATCACCCTGGGTTCCTGTGGAGATGCTGAGGTTTATCCAGCTCCAGAGACAGCCCCTGATGCTCCAGCCCGTGATGGGCTCCCTCATCGTCTCTGGGTTGTTTGGACCACGTTTTAGCATCGCCACAAAAAGCCCCTGGTGAGCATCTCCTCCAGCAGGAGATTAAGAACTGATTTAGCTCTGAGTGACTAAATTGCTCTGCTGTGGACTTCACATCACAGAAATCTGGGGAACGAGGCCAGTTTGCCACAAGTGAGAAAAGAAAAGCAGTGCAGGGTCACAAACAACTTTGGGTGCTGAAGTTATTCTTTTAAAAGGGCAATAATTCAGAAAGACATGAGAACAGAGTGTGGAGGAAGCAGAGTCTCTGGGTCTCTGGCTCAGCCCTATCATGGTCAATACCTCATTAATTTCCCTACCTGGTGACCAGGTTGAATCACGAGGGAGAAAGGTCTGTTTATGAAACCAGCAGAGTGATAAAACGAGGTGCTGGACACTGTCAAAGGCACCAGGATGCTGAGAAAGCCTCGTGTGTCACTGGTTTGATGTGTTGGTTCTCCTCACAGCGAATTCAAAGCGGGGACACATCTGAAAAAGTAGATAGTCTAATGAGTAAGACATTTGGTAAATAAGAGCAATTAAAAATCAAAAGCAGTACACATCTGAAAAGGCAGATAATATGGTGGGTAAGACATTTGGTAAATAAGAGCAAATAATGATGTTCTAAACCTCAACCTAACACACTCATGTCAACACTTGCGCTGTCACCCACAGCAGGTTTGTACCATTTTTAAAATACAGCAAGGTTTTTGCCCTTTATGGGAAGTATTTTGTTGCCTTTTAATCAGATTTCTTTACTTCACTTTTGGGGATGCAGTAGGATCCAAACAGGGAAAAGTAGCCCTCCCTTTTTTCCCCTCTTTTTGTTTGCTTGGGGGTTTTTTGGTTGTTTTTGTTTTTGTTACATTTAGAACATATGCAAGACTAAGGTGTGATGGAAATACTTTTATGCTTTTATTTACTTAGAAGTGTTATTAGGACAAATTTTACAACAAGGCAGGGGCAGAGCCCTGTGTCCCAGAGCTTGCAGCTTCAGTCACAGAATGATTTAGGTTGGAAGCGACCTCAGAAATCATCAAGTTCCAACCCTCCTTCCATGGGCAGGGACACCTTCCACTAGAGATAAATAAATAGTCAAGCAGTTTTGGTTTGGGGGAGAGGGGAAGACAGCTGCAGAAGCAGTGTGGGATCCCATAATAGGTTTAAGGTGAAACCTGTGTATCCTAAATTCCGTAGGGTTGGGTGGCAAAATGTTTAAACAGATGCATTTATGTGGCTGTCAGGTTCTACAGAAAATGCTGAAGCCTTTCTTGCCTAGCATATCATCTGTCCTTCTGATGCAGAGAGCTTCCCGAGAGCTTCAGGTTCAGCCTAAAATAAAGCCCAGTTCTCAAATAATCTTTGACCCTGGCTTTAGAGTTGTGGGACAAACTGGTCCATCTCATGAGGCACAGGCAGAGCCCTGTGCACCCCTTTGGTTTCTTGGAGTCATCGTTTTAAGTCTGGCTGGTCCTTAGATTGACAAACTGCACATCCCAAACTGGATCTTTCTATTAATTTAAAATCAGTATGAAGTTCACCATTCTGTGATGTTAAAATGTCCATTCCTGATTTGAAGACCTCAAGAGCTAGAGAGTTCCCCACTTGGCTGAATTTCTGTCACTGGAGTTAATCAGTTTCAGTATTAAAAATATTTACCTTATTTCTAGAATTTCTCAGGCTGAGTTTTCGAGGCATTGCTTCTTTATACATCTCTCTTTAGGTGTCAAAACCCATGTTTCTATCAAGTGTTTTCTTTAGATTAAAGAACCACCTAAAATCCTCTGTCTGGACAAGTGCTGCAAACCACAATTAGACCAGAATTGCTGCTTGACATTTTTCATATTGCAATTCCAACTAATCTGTGCAGAGCTCAGCTCACGTGGTACTTGATGGGAATTTTTCTGATGGAGGAGTGGCTGAAAAAATAAATCAGATTTTCTCAAATTCACTTCTGCTTGGAACTGCTACTGGAGAATTCTTTGAAGGCTTTTTCCTTGTTTTGTTTGTTTGTTTAAAGCACATCTTGCTGCTAGGAACTGAATATTTGAGCTCAGCATCATGACAGATGTCACCCAGCAGTGCTTCTCTGCCAGCAGTGGCTGAGTGGGACTCCCAAGGCCAAGTATCCAGTTTCAATACTTGGAAAAAAAAAAAAAAAAATGTGAATTCACTCTGCAGTGTTTCAAGGGTTATATAGGAAATTTGTGCTCAGCGGGTTCTTATTTGAGGAAAATGCAAATTCAGGCTTTTCCTTGGCAATAAAAATGACAGAGGAATAACTCGGAGAGCAATTCATTCAGAAACAGGAAGAAAAATCAAAATATAATATTCCATAGCTTATATTTTATTTTCTGGACTATGGCACGTGTTGATTTCAGCAAACCTGAACAGTGATAGTGCCTTTTTCTAGCCTCATTCTCTCACTGAACACACTTTGGGGCTATTTCCATCAAGGCACAGGTGCAGCTGGTACAGGTGGAGGGGTGTCGTGTAAGGCACGGGGACGTGCAGCTGGAAGAGTCCTTGAATCCAGCTCCCTGGCATTTTCAGGAATTTTAATCACTGTAACATTTTGCTGTATAGGCAGACCTTTTCCTACACTTATTTTGTTGCCGGGTCACAGCTCTTCACTCTCTAGGAGACAGTTTCCCCCCCAGGTGACCCCTTTCCCTGGCCAGAAAACACCTGGGAAATTACCCCTATCAGCGAGTCCAGCCACAGGTCTTGATAAGGGAAATATCTCCTGCAAACTCAGGACTTTGGTAGTGATTAGGGATGGATTTATTCCATTTTTCAGGGTTCTGTGTTTGGTCTGCCATCCTGCAGTCCTTTTGGAAGGGGCCTGTCTGTTTTGCTGCTTGTTGCACAGCACATTGTGGACAGTAAATCTACATTTAATTCATGCTGTGTTGATTTGTCTGTAGACTTCAGGTATTTTAAAGTAGAGGCAAATGTTGTGTGAATCCCATATAACTTATGAATAGCACAGGACACAGCACTTCATCCTGGGATTCTCACCTCAAAACCTTCAATTCTTGGTAGACCTGAGCAAAACTTAAAGGAAAATTTTCACAACTCCCTGAATATCCATAGGTCTCCATACAGTAAAAAAAAAAACCCCTTCACTTATGAAAATGAGCACATAAATATAGAGGACCTGGTGACCATGAGGCACTTTTCCTGTATCAGTCTGACTTTCCTTGTTGCAAGAGTTCACAGAGAATGAACAGATGCTTTTAGGATGCTGTTCATCAGATGTTGTGGGACTGAATTAAATTAAACTGTGCCTGTTTCTCTTCCCTGACTTAAAATCTCTTAGGAGAGCTGGTTCTGATGGAAGTACCTGTGTAGTGTGTATGTGCCCTGATACAGATGGAGCACCCTCCAACCAAAATATTGCCTGCTGTCCCTCATTAGACAAGTAAACCTCAGGCATTTGAATGGGGACAAGAGTAACCTCAAATCTTCTGGTGGTACAATGTCCAAAGCTTGGCAAAACCAGAATAAAGAAACAATCCTGAGGGAGCTGGGGCTGTTCAGCCTGGAGAAAAAATAGGGTCAGGGGACACCCTGTCACTCTCTACAGCTCCCTGAAAGGAGCTTGTAGCCAGGTAGAGGTTGGTCTCTTCTCCCTAGTAACAAGCAGCAGGACAAGGTGAAATGGCCTCAAGTTGCACCAGGGAGGTTTAGATGGGATATTAGAGAAAATTTCATGGATAGGGTTGTCAAGCACTGGCACAGGCTGCCCAGGGAAGTGGTGGAATCACCATTCCTGGAGGTATTTAAAAGAAATGTCGATGTGGCACTTGGGGACGTGGGTAAGTGGTGTCCTTGGCAGAGCTGGGGAGTGGTTGGACTTGGTGATCTCAGAGGGCTTTTCCCACCTGAGCAATTTTATGATGAGTCTATGTGGACGAGCACTACAAAAAAAAACCCCCAAAACAAATTAATAATACAGTTTAAAACTGACTGATAAAATAATGGCTGCAGGTGCAAGTGTGCAGGTGGAGACAGTGTTTACACATGAATGCAGAGAGAAGCTGCTATCCTGGTTCAAGGTAAGGACATACCCTGTACACAAATATATGTACAATCTCAGCAAATTCATTGTAAAACAAATTAAACCCATCACCAATAATGCAAAGAAGAACGGAAGATTGTGTGATAATGAAAGATATGACCCGATGCAGTTATCTTTGTTCCAGTCATAAGGAGTACCGAAAAAAAAACCAAACCAGAATTTAAATCTCATCAATAAAAACTCTGTTGCACACCTGGGGTCTAAACATTTGGGAAGCGCTGTATTAGTGAAACCATCTCCAGGGTTACTGGGTGGATGAAAACTGAAAGCAGCAGCCACCTGCAATTTCAATTGGCTTATTTGGGAAGATGTGTCTGTGCCAGCCTGTTTCAAAAGCCCCAAAGAAGCTGCATCATCCCCGTTATTGCTGTGATCCCAACACATCCACATCCTGGTGCACAGGGATTTAGATGCACACAGTGACTCTGTGTCTTAGGATGAGACTCTGCACCCCTCAGAATGCCTTTAATTCCAAACCACCAGGGGTTATATTCCCCTCTTGATGTGTTAGGATTTATACCCACAGCTCCTGGTAATACCCATGGGAATGGCAAACATGAATCCCTGTGTGAGAAGATGAATTCTCACAACTTTGAGTTGCTGGAGTTTTGTCATGTTTCTCATCCATCATGTTTATTGTACTTATTAGCAAGCTCACAGTCTGTTGGTGTGGACTATTGAAATCTATATATTCCTGAGTGAAATTCTAATATTTTAAGTTAGGGAATGCTTTTCAAAGCAGACAGAATTTTGTGGATATTGATAATGACCTGAGAAGGTGCACCTGAGCAGGGTGACACTTCCAAATAATCTGCAGAATTACATTCTGATCCCCACCCGGGCTTGCTGCTCTCACCAAAAGAAAAAGCTGGACTGAAGCCTAGTGGGTGATTTTTCCCCCCTGAGGAACTCTGGTCCTAAAGTGTGTGCACAACGGCTGTCAAAACACTAAAGCAAGCAGGCTCCAAACGGCATTGTTGTAGTAGCCTTAATTCAAGTTGCACTGAATTAGCAGAGCTGCTTTTCATATCTGTGGTTTTTGGAAACAACATGACTTGTACTCACTAGCCCACAGCTGGTCTTTGCTCCCAGGGAGCAGTGCAGTTGCACCTGAGAAGTTCTGGATGATGTAAAAAATCCCTCCTTCCTCCCTGTCCCTCAAAGTTGTCTTAATCCAGTCCGTGCCATTTCCATCCCGCGGACATGAAGGAAACCTCCCGCCTCGTAGGAGATCAGTCCCAGCTTAGTGCCTCCCATGGGCTGAGCTCCCACTCCTGAGCAGGCTCTGGATTGAGCCAAACACCAACCAACAACCCCATCACCTGGTTTTGATCCTGGAGACTGTGTGGGTTTGGCTTCTCGTGGCAAACAGGTGTCAGGGCCGCAGGACAAAATCCTAAAACGGACTAAATAAAGCCGCGCCTCCGAGTCCTTTGTTCGTGGAGTCTCCCATAGATCCTTCCCTCTCCGGCCCCTTTCAGCATCTCTGTGAAACCCAAAGATAACCTGATTAGGCAACACCACTTGGAGTGCCAGCAGCTCAGATAACACGCAGCCTTTCCCATTTGCCACCACGCAGAGCTACATCCCTCACACCAGGACAGCCTCACGGAGGGAGGAGAGCTCATTGAAGCCCAGTCTTAGTGAGGCAGAGGTAATGCTGCTGCTCACGGGAAAGGATTTCAAAGACTGTGTAGCTGTAGCACTGTGTCTCTTTTTTTGTGGAAGGTGTCAATTCAGCTCAGTCTTCCCTGACAGTAATCTCATCCCCAGCTGCATGTGCCGGTAATATCCTCTGTTGTTTCCTTCCAGCTCACAGACTCTGTCCTGGCTCCTCCGGTGGCGACCTCACCTTGTCGCTGCAGTATTTTGTCATTTTGCAGGAAAACTGCAGCACTCTGAGGGAACTGTGCAGAAAGCCATCAGCTTTTGGAAAACTGCAGCTAGTAAGGTAACTGGCTTCATTACCTTATTCAAGGTAACGTCACCTTGAATTGTCCCAACCGTCCTTCAAGTGGCTTTTCAGAGAATTTAAAATCCAGTTCGTAGTCTATTCTTTGTTGACAAGATCTAACAAGCCCTGAAAAAGGTGGAAAAAAATACCATTCAAGGACCTCTAAGGTCCATCCTCGAGGATTTTGCTCCTCTGAATCACGGAGCCCTGTGTAATAAGGGTGAGAGATCACAGAACGTCCTGAGTTAGAAGCGACACACCAGGTTCCAGTCCAACTCCTGGCCCTGCAGAGGATAAAACTTCCCTGAAAGCCAGGGCAAAATTGGATCCCTGGAGAAGAAATGAGTACCACAGACCTCACTCCTTTCTACTCCACGTATATTTTTCAATCTCACTTCCTTTTTTACACAAATCACTCCAAGTAAGAATTCTCTTTCTGAAGAAAACCCAACCAGTGCAGCCAACTGCACTGAAAAGAAAAGGAGTGAAGAGCAAACAGCTCTGCAAGTGCAGCCCCAGGGTGAGTTCACCTGCTGTAGGTCATGCTGTGGCCTGATCAAAGTGAATTTCAGCTGAAGATCCCATAGCAGCAGAACTTCAGCCCACGTGAGGAGCCCCTCTTGGCTTTGGCTGGAATGTCCTACCTTCAAATTCAAAGAGGCTTTTACAGGCACTGAATGCTGGTACTATCACTTGTGGAGAGTAATGATGGTGGAGTGCAGCAAAGTGTTGGATATTTAGCAGAAATAACCTTTTACCCTTCTATTTGCTAGACAACAAGATTTAATTCTCGCTTCTGAACACAAAGAAACAAAAAAGCTTTGAGCAATCAAACCAGCTGGACTCCCTCAGTTGTCCTGCACTCACAATCCAATTTTCAAAATAAATGAGTGCCCCCCATGCCAGGCCAGGGCTGGATCTTCACCTCCAGATGAAAAAAAAAAATGTCTGCTACCTTTCAGTGCAGAGCTAAAACTCTCCTCTGTCCACACAGCATTTTTCTATGAGCAGTTTTCCTCTTAAAATTATCCAGCAACCCCAAGCCTGCCTCTCAAAGGATGAGATATTATTGTTACCCTTAAGCTTATCTGCCAGACAGCAAAGACATCCTGCTTGTTTTTCGCTCTCCAGCTGAAGTTTTCTCAGAGTACCTGCAAGCAAGGATGACTCTGAAATTTGCTTGTACCTCAGATGAGGCTGCAAACAAAGATGAAGTGCTGTGACAAACACATAAAAAGTTGGTGTTTGCCTCTCTCTCTCTGTCTCATTCATACTTAGGAACCTCTGGATTAACTGACCTGTGTGTCAAGCCTGAAAAAAAAAAAAAAAAAGCAGATTATATTCTGTCAAACGGAGAAAAAGCAATAAGTAAGAGTTTAGAGAACTAACCACAACACGTCTAATTATTTGGGCTTAGGATTTAACTTACTGGGTTTTTTTCTTTTTCTTTTCTTCTCCCAGCCCCTGCCTGATACTTAAAGCACAAAACCCAGCAGGGAGAGAGGTAATGGAATTTGGAGGCAACTGGTGTTCAAAGACCTCTCTTGAAATGGGTCTATGCTAATGACGAGGGGCTGTGCGAATCGGGTCCATGTCCTGCGTCCCCCAAAAGGGGCAGCTTCATCAGGACAGCCAACGTGGGGCAGGATTGTCTCCCCGAGGGTTTCACAGGGCTGCACCTTTGAGCCCAAACCTCAAAGGGTTGCTGGCCATAAGTGACCCTGGCCAGAGCAGGACACGTTTCACCCCCCGAGCGTCGCCAGGCGCGTGTGTGTGGTCCCTGAGCTGGGCACGGGGAGGGCACGCTCACCCCGGTGTAACCGAGTTTAATTGCTGCCTCCTGACTCTTCAGGGAAGGGATCTGTGCTTAAAGGCTCAGAGCCTTTTCCTTGAACTTTCTTTCTCCAGATGTGAGTGCTTGTTGGAATTACACTGGTGGATTGTTGCTGAGATGCAGAATTGAGTTGGGTGCCGAACCTCATTGCGATCCCTTTTTTGTCTCCTCTCTGTACCTTCATGAAATATTAAAATTTGCATTGCATGTTTGCACGTGTGGTTCTCACGCAAAACATTTCCCCACAAAGCTTAAAAACTTAAAAGGCTTGCTATAAATTAAAAAAAAAAATCAGTTTTGCACAAGGAGCAAGTTTCTTTTTTCTGAGACAAAGAAAAAATTTTTCAGAAACAGAGATTTAAAAGAGATGCCACTGGGAGTCAGTAAAATATGAGCTGTAATTCAAACCCATGGGGCTTGCTGTTGAAAATGTGGGTGCAAGCATCCTACTGGCACACATTTCTTAAAAAATAGACATTACTAAACAATATTGCCATAACCAACAGTTTGCAGGCTCGGAGGAGAAGCTGTTGTGTATCCCTGGAGGGAACTGGTGCTTGGTTACCCCGGCTAAGAAAGCACCAGTCCATTAAAGAAACCTGTAGGTGCAGCACAGCACCTGCAGCTGCAGGCCCCCATTTGAATAAATGGAGGCATTAAATGCATCATATTCACAGTAAGCAATAAATGCAGGTAATTATGGAAATGAGAGGTCAGGGTGAGGGGAATGGGTGAAGAGCTTGTTCATATGCAGAGCAAGGTCCAGACAAAGCCAGCAATTCCTTTATAGAGTCACCACTGACTGGTTGCATGTGACCTTTGGTTGTAGAGGGAGTTGCAATATTTCAGGGTGGTCCAGTTTGTCCCATCCTGGAAAGAGACAGTAGTGGGAAAGCCAAACTTCGGAATCCCAGCTTTGGATTAGAAAAAGGACAAAAATTTTTGTTGTGGAAAGGGTTTGTCTGTCCTATTTCCAGTTATGCCAGCTGAATTTCTACCCTCTGCCTGCAGACGTTGCCTCTCTCACATTCTTGGGTGACTCTAATTATGTCACTGCAGAAAAATAATTAGCTTTTTCACTTTTTGTAGTAACGGGGCTCCACCATATTCATCTTTCCAAGTAAATTCACAGGGATATTTTGCCTCCAAAGAGCAGCTTGCAGACATATCCATACCCCTTGCTGTCCCTCAACATTTGTCCTCCACAATGCAGAATGACCAGAGGCTGGTGTTGCTTCTTGAGGGATAAACGAGGCTATTTCAGGTGAAATGGCCAAAAAAGCATGGACAGCCTTGGAAAAGGAGATCCACACATCCAGTGGGAGACCTTCCCTGAGCGTTGATGGTGTGTGAGGCACCACAGGTTGGTGAGCAGCTCCTGAGTGAAGCCCTTTGCCTGATTAGTGCCTGTGAACTCGATGCTGATTCCACCCAAAGACTGTAAAGGAACTTCAGGGAAAGCGGTGTTTTCCTTTTTGATCAGCTGCATCTCTGGCAGTATAATGAGCAGAATTACCCTTGCTTGACTGTGCAGCATCATTCTGGTTTGCCCGTTAATTGCTGATGATGTTTTCAAGCTTATTAAAACCAGGCAGCGTATTCACAAATGTTTAATCAGAAATTTCTGGTAACATTTAGAATAATATCTTTTGTCTTTTCCAGCATTTGCCTTGTTTTCTTCATTTTTAAACAAACAGACATCAAAATCCAAGAAAGTCTGTTTAGTGCCCTGAAGTTTTCCTGCTTTGAAACATGAAGGAACTAACATTTTATATTAGTGCTTGTCAAATAACCATGTTTGTTATCTGAGGCTCAAATCTGTGAAATTCTCCATACCTGAGGATGCTTTTGGAAATTAATTCTTCATCAAGGTATCAAGAGAGGTTCAATTCAAATTACAGTGGTAGATGCAGCAGCAGGAGGAGAAATACCACAGTTACTACAGCCTATTTGTGGATTATTGTGCTTTTAAAGGGAAAAAAAAAAAACCCTCACCAACAAGATTTTTTTATCCTCAGAGAGTTTTCAATCCAAGAAGAAGTTTAGGGACACCAAATGGATGAAAAGAAGAACTTACTGAGACAATGCAGATCAATGTGAGAGGTAATGGTCTCATCAAACCTGCTGCCAAATGCTTTGCCTTGAGTGCATAAAGGAGCTGCTGCTCTACAGTTCTGCTGTTCATTAGTGTTTGGAACAAGAGGACCTGAGGACACCTTGCCTACCAGGACTGCAGGAAATTCAATGTCCGTTTGGTCTGTGGGGTGCTGGAATTGTCCATCCCCATTGCCCATAGAAGCATGGGAGGTGTAAATAGCCTGAAAAACTCTTGCAACCCAGAATCATTGTTACATTTAGTTCATAAAGCCAATAAGGCAAGAGCAGCTCTTTGTTGGTGCTGCTAACAACTCCCAACCACTGACTGTGTGGTGGGACCTAGGAACACTTCAGCTGTGCCTTCTCCTGGTGCATGAGATGGCCAGGAGTCTCCTTCAGAGCTCAGTGTTTCCATGTTCATGTCTCCATGTTCAACCTTTCTACCCATTTGTCACCCAAAGATCCATATTTTACCTTTAAATGGATAGCTGCCTCCAGAAAATAACTACCCCAATGATTAAAAGCAGAATTCTGGACTGATTTTCAACAGAACATTGGTAAGTGTTTCTGGTTTTGTTCAAAAAATATTGCTGTCTTTGCTTAGGCAAGTTGATAAAGGATATGAGACACAAGTACCAGCAGAAAAGTGATTAATTTGACTTTATCTGTTTTCCTCTGCTTTATCACTTGACTCATTTCTAAGAGATTTTGGTGGGTGTTTGCTTCTTGCTCTGAACTGTTTGACCTGGTAACCTGTGAGCTTTGCCCATTCCTCCCAGAAAAGCTGAAAGACCATTCATAGAACTGTACAATCCTAAAATGGTTTGGGTTTAGAGGAACATTAAAGGCCATCTAGTTCCAAAGTTCCAACCCCCCTGCCACAGGCAGGGACACCCTCCCCTAGACCAGGCTGCCCAAACCCCAATTCTCACTAAGTTGCCAAAGCCTTGCTGAATGGGGTATTTTTTTCCCATGTGGTTTGAATCCTCCCGATCTGGAGAGATCTGTGCCATCCTGAGCACTTCCAAATCCCTGTGGATTTGGTGGAAGATGGAGGTGTTCATCTATCAGCAGCACAGAGCCTGTAAACCCCAGCTTTAGGGCTATAATCATGGAACTGAACATGGTCTTGATCGCAAGTGTGAGGGGGAAACATAGTTTCCCCTAATCTCTTGGGATCTGGGAATTTATCTCTCTCCTTAATTGAATGAATGGGAAATTAGATAAAACTTTGCAGAGTAAATCTTTTAGCAAATGTGATACCCAAGTAGAAAATTTTCAGCAGACTCTACATTTTCACAGCTGCTCCTTTGTTTTGTGGAAGTGTATTTTGAATGTAAGTCCTGCTTACATTGCATGCCTATTAATTCTATTGTACATATTAAATGTCCTCTTTGTAGGGTGTAAAACCAGAAGGGAGACTAAAAACAAATAGCATGTGTTTAAAATGTTTTATGGAAGATGGCACCAATATTTTCTGAGAGCCTCCATGAGTCCAAGGCACTGCTCTTTGATATCAGTGTTACTGTTCAAGGCCAAAACTGGAACCTAAAATAAAGTAGGAAATAATGGAAGAGAAGAGAGAGACTTCGCTACTTAGCTTTGCAAGAGACAAACCCCCCCAAACCCTAACATATAGAAAAGGCACAAAACGTTGCTTGCTTCTTTACCAGTCTACTTGCATCTAGGACAATTTAAGTCTGATTTGCTGTCAATTGTCAAGAACTAAATGGTATTTTCCTTTTATTTCAGCAATTCCTGTAAATCTTTAAGAGCAGCATCAGTGTCATGTGTTATCACAGAAATGTGGTTATCACCCCCTTGCTGTGAGAGGCACCGAGAGGTACCTCAGCTCCCCTTTTGTAACAGAGTTCTGGGCACTGCTCTGCAGAGAATATTCTCCTCTTGCAGATTTGTCTTTTACTTGGTGGACTTTAAACTGGCAGAGGAGAGGTTTTGATGAGATGTTAGGAAGAAATTCTTCCCTGTGAGGGTGAGGATGCCCTGGCACAGGGTGCCCAGAGAAGCTGTGGCTGCCCCATCCCTGGAAGTGTTCCAGGTCAGGTTGGATGGGGCTTGGAGCAACCTGGGATAGTGGGAGGTGTCCCTGCCCATGGCAGGGGGCTGGAAACAGGTGGTCTTGAAGCTCCCTTCCAACCCAAACCATTATTGGATTCTATGATTCCATAACTTTGTGAAACAGGTTTGTAGGAACCTCTTCACAGAAGCCACCCTGAGGTGTTCCTTATCAGGGGGATTTCCACATGGAGCTGGATGTGCTCCCATCCCAGGAAGGATCCACAGCAGGGGTGGGTTCATGAGCTGCTCCGTGGTGGGATTGCTTTTCGGCTGATCCCAGGTTGTTTTCACAGCCTCTTTCATGGCAGGACACGCAATTGCACTTCCAGCCTTGATCCAGAGCAGGGGCCACGTCATGGGAACCTCAAGTTACTCCATGAGTGGCATGGACCAGCCTCACCAGAAGACAAAAACACGGGGTGTTAAAAAAGGATGATAATCCAGCTGTTCCAGAGACAATGTCTTGATATTTGTGATATTTAAAACTTCTGGCCAAGAGAAAGCAGACATGGCCAAGGTATCCCACATCTTCCAGTCATCCCTGCCCGTCCTAAGGGAACCAAAGCATCTGCCAAAATTTAAGGCATCTGTCAGGTTATTTAATTCTGTGTTAGAAAGACTGCCTAATACACACAAGGTACTGGAAAAAATCACCTGTTCTGAGTGGCAATGTGCTTTCTCTGGCTGCAGCTGTGGCTCCAGGCCTTCTCTTGCCCCAAGAAATGGTGGAATTTGTCCATTGTAGCTGCTACAGCAGGAAAATATCAAACAACAGAGACAGACCCAGCAAGGAAGAGGCTGGACCCAGCAAAGGTGCAGGGAACTGGGCTGAGGAGAAGAAGCACTTTACCAGTCAGAGGAGATGCAGAACTTACCACCTGCTACCACAGAGGTAATTAAATTGCGCTCCAGAAATGGATAGTCCATCTCCAAGTGAGGCAAAACTGATCTCGTACAGATCAGTTCCAACCTGGAGAGTTCTTACATCTCTCCATTTCTAATTACACTGTTACCCAGTATGATGCCAACTCCAAAGGCAGAACCTGTGTCACTAAAGAACCTTTTCTTTGTGGAAACAATGATTAGTGGAAGCAATTATTTCTCCTGAGAAATTTTGGAAATAATTCCCTTTTCTATCTGAAGCGCCTATCTTTATTTGACCATAAAAAAGGGGAAGAACTTTGAGAACAAAAATTGAGGGGTTTTTTATTTCTAGGATAAATATCCATTTTGAGATAAATCTTTAATAAAACTTTTACCCAAGAATGGCAATTTTAAAAGGAAGGAAATATTGTAGGGGTTTTCCATACATAGCAGTAAAGTATCAAAAGAAACAGAAGCGTGAACAAAAATTTCGTATCTGTCCAAAAAGTTAGATTTTTCTTTTCATAGACACATTTTGATTAAGAAGCTGAAACAGGCACTTGGCTTCCACGCTGTCCACCTCTTCCAGAGATCTGTCTCCCAAGACTTTGGTCAATGCACACCTGCTCAGGTGGAACAATGCTGCTGTGACAGTGACATTGACACCAGTGAAGGTCACACACCCACCAGAGCAGGCTGGTTATAGCACATGGAATCCCATGCAGGATTGGCCAGGACTAGAAATCCTCCAGGATTTATAAATCCCAATCAAGGTGGTCCCTTGAGTGAGTGCATCTTGATTAGGCATCTCTAAGCATCAGCTTCGTCCCCCTCCTCACAGGTGCCACCAGCAGAAGTGTGAGTTCATGGCTGGAGCTGCAGTCACCAACTCAGTGAGTGACTTGGTGCACGTGGGGTGTCTCTGATCACCTGTCTGGCCTCACAGACAGGTTTGGGGTGTCTCTGATCACCTGTCTGGCCTCACAGACAGGTCCCAGGGGTCTCTGATCACCTGTCTGGCCTCACAGACAGGTTTGGGGTGTCTCTGATCACCTGTCTAGCCTCACAGACAGGTCCCGGGGTCTCTGATCACCTGTCTGGCCTCACAGACAGGTCCCAGGGGTCTCTGATCGCGTGTCTGGCCTCACAGACAGGTTTGGGGTGTCTCTGATCATGTGTCTGGCCTCACAGACAGGTTTGGGGTGTCTCTGATCACCTGTCTGGCCTCAGAGACAGGTCCACAGTGGTGGTTTCTACTCATGAACCTGCTGCAGTTTGATGGGAGTTTGCCTGTCCAGTGAGCTGTGTGAGGGTAAGAGAGGAGTAAAGTGCAGGCGATTTTGGGGTGACTTTGAGTGCACTGCAGAGATGTTTTGCTCCTTTGGTCTAGACTTAATTCAAATGTCAACAGGAGAGGCCCCAATTTTAAAGCCTCATGTTTAAAAATAGACGTTTCCAAACACGTCACCACTGCAGTGTCTGTTCATTTGTTTGTTGAAAAGTGCTGTTTGGCCCTGGTTTGTGCTGGGACATGGGTGAGGGGATGCAGGGTGAGCCTCTCTACCACATCCCTGCAGAAGGACCTGGGCAGGTATCTCTGGACCATGGTCTCCAAAGGTGACACCTCTGCAGGAAAGGCAGCTCCAGAAGGGAGAGTGGTGACTTCCCCATTCCACCCAGAGCTCCAGCTCTCCATCACACCCCCGCTCCTTGGCTGGTTGGTCAGTGAACCCTACACAATCCATTTTGGGAGTTTCCTACCCCTCTCTCACCACGCCGTGAGCCCAGGTCCCACTGCCAGCCTGATGGCCAGCAGGAAGGTCCTGTGCGGTGGCACTGGCGGGGAGAAGGTGTCTCCCATCTCCTTGTCCCCCCTGCGTTCCCAGCAGCAGTTAGAGGGTGGTGTTGCACTGGTGCAGGCAGGGTGAGGAGGTGCTGGTGGCTCAGTGGGGTCAGGCGGTGACGAGGTGTTTTTGGTGTTTTTCTTGGCGCTGTGACTCCTCACTGCCCGCCTCGCCACCGAGGGCAGCGCTCCGCCTGGCATTGTTCTGCTCCCTGATCTCCGTCATGTGCTCTTTGCCATCCACATTCGCACTCGTGACCATCCAGCGCTTTGATATTTATTCTGTGTCGTTCGATCAGTGCAGAGGGCGGGGGGCAGCTCTTTCCTGCCCCCTCCCCTTCCCTTCCCTTCAGCGCGGTGGCAAAACAGGCTGGATACCAGGAGCCAATCACAAAATCGCTGCCGGGAGGAAAGGAGGGGATAAAAACCCCAAACCCGGAGAGTAACCTACGCAGCTGTATTTTATTGACTGGATGTGGATGTGTCCCTCTCCCAACAAAGCCCTGGAAGGGTTCGGGGTGCCCCACGATGCCACCCCGGGCTCCGCTCCCCAAGCGATGCTCGCACAATCCCGCCCCACCCCTGGCACAAAAACTTTTGCTGTCGTATCACAGGACACGATAATCTCCCGTATCCCGTCCCGGTAACCCAGAAGCCGCCTCCCCCTCACATTTTACATATTCCCTAAATTCGTTTGCAAGGGGGCAGGAGAGGAGATAAGGGCGGTGAGTTGAGCCGAGTGGGAACTGCTGACTGACAAAGTGTGTAGTGCAGTACGGGTGCTTTCTGGCTCTCTAATTATCCTTTTCCTTCTTGACTCCAGTATCACATGTAGCCATGTGTAGAATCATAAAATAATTATGCAGTGTACAAGCTTTCTGGGAGCATGTACCACTGTTTTCCTAATTCTTTATCGCTCCCATTGATCGTGGCGTGTGTGCATTGATCCAAGTCGGCCATCTGGTTGGGGAAGATAAGCGTGCGAGTGTCTTTGCATTGCACTGTCACTCAGGGAGGGGGGTACATTTTGGCTGTAGGGAATTACAGGGGCAGGATTAGCCCTCTTCCTAGGAGTAAACTGAATTTTAAATGCAGTGTTGCAGCTGCATGGACCACGTTGCTAACTTCTGGTTTTGCCCATAGACTGGGTGCATTTATTATTA